>QANX01003267.1:0-259119 GCA_003254975.1 Ochetophila trinervis
TGTGGTAGGTGGTGGCGCGCAACTATTTCGCGACACCTGCTCTAATGGGTGTCGCTGAATGTGATTGACGCGTTATTAATGCCCGTCGCAAATGTATTTGGCGCGCAGATTTTCGGCGACACTTGTGGAATGCCTGTCGCGAAATGTATTTGACGCGCTTATTTTTCGCGACACTTGCAGATTTTGTGTCGCCGAATATGCTTTGCGCCATATTTTTCGCGACGGTTTTCGATCGCGCATCGGGAAAGCTGATTTCACGCACATTTTAGCGACGTGGGTGTGTCACTATTTTGTTCAAATAAAGGCGACGCACTATATTTGTGTCGCCGTTAGTTTATCGCGACGCAAATTTTTTGCTTCGTCGCGCATTTAGTGTCGCCGATTAAAGTTTTTGGCGTAGTATAGTCTATCAATTTAACTAGGTTTTTGGAACCATGTTAGTTTACAAAGTGATGTGGGAGAATAAACTTATTACTTTTTTTATATACCAAATAAAAGTAACCTTGGGTATCAAAAGTCTATCACAAGTATGGATTTACTATAAATTTTACATATCATGGAGCTTACAGAGCTTAATAGATGAGTTTTTTTAAAAAAAAAATTTTTAGTTCTTTTTTACCAAATATTTTTAAATACTATAAATTTTAAAAATCTAACAAAAAAATAAAAAAAAAATATTACTAAAACACCAAAATATATATGATTGTTGTGTTTTGTATGGCAATTTTTTTTTAGTTTTTTTTTTTTTTTAACACAATAGTTCTAAATGCTATAAAATTCAAAAGCAAAAAAAAAAATTAATTTGAAAAACAATTCAAGAAAAAAATAAAATAAAAATGTTTTTATTGGAGAGCTTATGGAACTTAACAAATAAGTTTTATAGCAAATTCCATCAAAATATTTACCAAAATAATGTGGCAGAGTTATATATTTTTAATTTTTATTAAAAATTAACATAGTTTATATATGAATAAATTAAATCTAAATTAATAAAATAATGACACTTTAAACACTTTGGTATTTTTTAACAGGATCACACTTTTTAAGTCTTGCCTCTACAACTTAACCATACTAATTAAACCTCTAAGCAGTCAACAAACACATAAGTTACAATATCTCAACAAAAACTCTAAGTTTATTAGAAAATTTAACAGAAATTTCAGCGGTACCTGCAAGTCCAAAAACATTTCTACAACAAATTCAATCTACCAAACTCCACCATACTTTAATAAATTATACTGCTGAACTTCAAAATTCATAATATCCAAGATATATATATAATATAATAACATAATAATTCACTAACATATTACAGTTCTATAGCATAACTAGCACAAAATCTTATATTTTATAAGCAATGTAATGCTTTTTATAACTCATTCATCATGCGTTAACCAATAACAGTAGCACTACTAATAGTCCAATAACTACTTAAAATATTTTAAAATTTTTGGAGATGATAGTATTTGCATACTTAGTGAGTAGAAACTATAAAAAGCAAATAGTATTGTATCCATATATAAATCTAGAGTTTTGCTATAAAACACATATGTTGGAGAGCTTATGGAGCTCAACAAAAGGTTTTTTTTTTCTTGATTTCTCTTTTTAGTTTTCTTTTTACTAAATACTTTTAAATGCTATAAATTTTAAAAATCTACCAAAAAAAACAAAAAAAAAAAAACCAAAAAAATATGACTAAAACACCAAAACATACTCGATAGTTGTATTTTGTATAACAATTTTTTTTTTAACACAATAGCTCTAAATGCTATAAAATGAAAAGCCAAAAAAAATTGAAATAAAATAAAATAAAAAATAAAAATGTCTTTGTTGGGGTGCTAATTTTATAGCAAATCCTTATCAATCTATACGAAAATTTTATTTTTACATGTACTTCATTTTTAAAATAATGCACATTCTCAATTCCATAATATTTATATAAAGTATTTAATTTACTTTATTTATGAAAAATCAACAAACTATATGAAGTACAAAACAACACAAACAATAAATAGGGTAATAACTATATATGAGGGAAATTCCATAAAAAAAAAAAAGCCATAAAACATATATATGAACAAATCATTATATATTGAATGAGTAAGCTAACCATTGAAATCATTTCAGTGAAAAGCTTCAAGATATATATGTGAATTAATCAACATAAATCGGATGTATAATAACTATTTCTGTAAAAATCATTGTTCATTCATATATTCATAAACATATACATATATTCCGTATTTCCGACCACTTTTAACTTGAAGGTATAAATTATTGCCCAAGTAAAAAAAATTTCATTATATCACATCATAATTAACTTCACTACTTGGCAGCATAACATCTCGTCCAAATAGGTTTTAGCAACATACTTTAATCCACCATCCTTTCATTCTTTTCCATATCACCTTCATATCATTCATCAAATTACCATATATGTAACAATATTCATATAAATTTTTATTTGCTCAAGTTTTCATATTACAAAGTCCATTTGCAAGTATGCATAAAAAATAATAATAACATTCACATAATTTACTTAAAATAATCAAATAAAATATTATTTTAACATGCATATACTTATACTTAAAAGTGATCATGCAATATATACACACACACATATATATACTTATAAGAAAATGTTCATACACAATAACCATATAGGTTTTTAAGGTTCATATACATATAACCAATAAAATTTGTTTATGAACTATTATTTTTGTTTCAATTTCATATATGTATATATTTATATACAATAATATACTTATTATCATAGAAATTTAATACCGTATATTTCTTAATCATATAAATTTAGATGTATTACTATTTGTAAAGCATATATACTTGCATTTATATATAAGTATATAAATATATATATATATATTATCATTCACAAAGAATGCCATGTTGATGCTGATCCTCGGCTGAGTGATCTTTGTCGTTTGATCTAAGTAATTCTTCCCTCTAATAATAAAATAAAACAGTATTTTGAACTACTTCATTATGGTATAAATGTAATGTAAAATCCCTTTAATAGAATTTCAATATTAGACTTATCTATATACATATTTTTTACTTTTCTTCATTACTTAGTATCCTAATTAACACACAATAGTTTTATTTACTCAATTCTTAATATTATATTAATTATTTTGTCTACAACTATATTACATAAGTAATTATCTACAAGTATATTACATAAGTAATTTTCTCTAAGTAATTTAGGTTTATTTGTTATATTCATTTCCACAACCTAATGATTTCTAAAGATTAATACCTTAATCTTACATTTAAATTTCATCGTCCACTTCATCAAGTCTAATTTTAACTTATTTATCCATCACCCTACATTTAAACCTTTTAACAAACCTTTTTAATTTCCAACAAAATACATAATTAAATCCTCCACATTTCTTTCAAATCTGTTAACATTATTTATTATAACTATATTATTTACAATTCCTAACACCCATATTACAATCAATAATTTCACTCATTTTCTCCCCTCAAATTCTAAATTATAAAAAATCCAATATTATGTAATGGAAACAAGTATAGCAAATGTACTTACCTTCAAATTGGAGCAAAAATACATATTTTTTTCAGAAATCCAAATTATTTTTATTTTTTGTATTCTTTATTAACAACTCTTTAAATCACTAAACTTACACTCAAGGTTTGTGTCTTGTAGAGGGGTGTGGGATAAAATTTTTGGTACAGAGATTTCGGCGATACGTGACTAGATTTTTCCAATTTTTAATCAAGAGTATATTTGGTCAAATCTCTTAATCTCACACTTAAAGTAGTTTATTGACATCATCAAAATGTTTAGAAGGCTTAAAAATTTATGAAAAATCTATTTATAAGCTTGATATTGAGGAGAATTGAAGAAAATTAACTTTTTCCATTAACAAGCTTCCGGCCGAACAACGTAGAGAACATAAAAGAGGAAGTACATGTATCAAGAAGAAGAAGACTAACTTTAAATTTTTTTTTTTAACCCCTCCTTCTCAATTTTACCTATCCTATCCTCTCCATTCAATTTCCTTTTTAAATTCAAGAGCATAATAATCATTCTAGCTTATCTTATTATTATTATTTTTTGCAAAATTAACCCTCATGTTCTCGTCTATTTCAACACTACTAAAGGTAATTTTCTTGTATTTTTCAATTCACCACATTAAATAAAATTTTCAAAATTTAACTTGATCACTCTAATTTTAAATTAAACCTATTTAAGAACATTAATTTACCAAAAGATAAATTTATCAATTGTCATTCTAAGTTTTAAATACTTTTATATTAAATTCTAAGACTATATTAAAATCTTAATAACTTTAACTACACATCAAAATTATTAACTCTATTTTTTTAAATTTAATTTATATTAGCAATTTCCTAACCTAACTAAATTAGTTCCTACACAAAACATAATTAAATTCTAATGAGCTCATTAAATATTTGCTTAGGTACTAAGGTGTTACACGTCTAGTATTATTGATAAAATAATAACATTTCATCTTTAGCTTGTTACTAGATAAATAAGTTGGTATACATTTTATCAATCTAGTACTACTCGTTTTAAATAGACTAATGCTAGATGTACCACTTAATCTACCAACAAATTTATAATTTATACATGTGTCGTTATTTTATTAGTTATTATATTATTATAATCTACATATGGATAAGTAAACATTTGAATGAATAAGTGTAATTAAATATACGCCAATCAAATAATGACATGTGAATAAATTGTAGATTTGTTGGTCAACAAGGTGGTACCTCTAGCATCATTCTTTTTAAATATATCAATTATGTTACACTTACCAAATATTAACCAAATTTATTTACCAAATGATATAGCAAATGATGTATCAATATTTAATTAGTTTATTCTTTAAATTCACTTACTCGTTTAAAATATTACTTACCCATAATTAAAAATTCTACTATCTAACTATCTTCTTGACCATATAGTTTGATGTTATTTTTCTTGATTATAATCGAGGATACAATTAAATCAATATGGTATATTTAGTACGTTGTATTGTATTAATCTGTATAATATTAATTTGTATTGTATTAGTTTTATTGTATTAGCCTGTATTATATTAGCAGTTATATTTGTATAAAACGTTTGATATAGAATTGTATTAACTTGTATTATTATTGTACAATTTTTAAAAAATAAAACAAAATTAAATAAATTTATAATGTTATAAATATGTAATTTTTTATAATTAGCCACAAAATAATTATATTAGTAAAAAATATATTTAAAAAACCACTTTTAAAAATTTTAAAAATAACTATATAATCCATGATATACTATTTTTTTTTTAATTATTACAAACCTCGATTGAAGAATATTAAATAATTAATAAAAAATTTAAGGTAGAAAATAAAAATTAATATTTTTAGAAAAAAATTAATAATATTTAATAAAAATATTATGCAAATAAAAAATGTAATAAAAAAAAAGCGAAGCTAAAAGAAAAGGAAAAAGACAAGCTGAAAAAGAAAAGGAAAAAGAAAGGCTGAAAAAGGAAAATAATAGCAAAGAAAAAATGGGCTCCATATCACTTTAATGTAGAAAGGTGGCTTTTTTTTCCGCATTCTTTATACGACATTTACAATATTAGAATATAGGCTCCACATGATGTGGCCCGAATTCTTACTGTAGACCTGCCTACTGTTGAGTGCGAAGACAAACTGATTTGGGTGACAAAAAAGCATTAGCAATTGAGCATGGTCTTGGCCAGCATAAAAATGTTTTTTTATTTTTTATTTTTATGTTATTTTTTATAGATACCCACATGGCATTTTAATTAATTATTTATATCTATTTTGTTTTCAAAATAATAATTTATGTCCATCATTTTACTTTTACAACTTTTTCCTTTCTAAAATACACTTTTTTTTTTTCTTTCCTTCTGTCTCGCTTTCTCTCCTTCCCTACTTTAATTTCATTTTTTTTCTCAACCAAATTTATTTATTTATATTTTCTTTTTTCTCTCTTCTTAAAATAAAGTAGAAAAACAAAAACAAATTAAGAAGATGAGAGAGAGTGAAGGAGGGTTTTTGAACCGGGGGTAGAGCAGGGTAAAGTTGGAGGATGGCGGAGTGAAGGTTTTATGGGAAAGGCTCACTGGGGGCGGGGCAAGTTTTCACGTGGGGTTGTCGAAACGTCTTTGAATATGCTAAGTGTTGATTCCTCGATGCTTTTATGATTGCTGTTCGGTGTTTTTTCTCATGGAAATCATGAAGGAAAACCTCGGATTATCTAGCACCAGATCATTTATATATATATATATATACACACACACACAATATAACTTTCTCTTCAATAGAAATAATTTATTTATCAAAGCTATATGAAAATACATATATATATATATGTGTATATATTGTTGAAAGCTGATTCAGAATCAGTCAAAGAAGTCCTAGTCTTCAAGAGGCTATGCTATGCTGTAGCTATCTGTTTAAGTTGTTTAAGTCAACAATTTGTTCCTATAAAAAAGGACAGTAAACTTGCAGTATCTTTTTTATTTTTCATATACTGTTCTTTGCCTATTTAAAGGCTCATTTGATCTCAATAATATATAGCATTACAGTAGCATTTTTCCTAAGTTTATACATTGTCTAAATCTAACATTGTGGTATCAGAGCCTAGTTCTAAACTAGAGTGTGATACACATTACTTTTAGGGTGCTATTATGATTAGCAGTGGTAATTCGATGGGAGGAACACAGCCCCTCATTCCTATATTTAAAAGAGAAAATTATGAGTTTTGGTCTATAAGAATGAAGACCTTGCTGAGCTCTCAGGATTTATGGGATTTTGTAGAGAATGGCTACACGGAACCTAACGAAGAAACGATTCAAAAAGCCAAAGAAGAAACCAAACTCAAGGAGACAAAGAAGAAAGATGCAAAGGCGCTTGCAATCATTCAACAGGAAGTACATGACAATGTTTTCTCAAGAATTGCAGCAGTTACTACATCCAAAAGTGCATGGACAGTTCTTCAGAAGGAATTTCAAAGGGACTCTAAGGTAATGGTGGTAAGATTACAGTCCTTACGCAGGGACTTTGAAACTTTACAAATGAAAGATGGATAATCTATTTCAGAATTTGTTGGTAAAGCAATGGCAGTGGTCAGTCAAATGTGGACGTATGAAGTGAAAATTGAAGATCAAATGATTGTTGAGAAGATACTTCATAGTTTAAATCCTAAGTATGATCATGTTGTTGCTGCAATAAAAGAATCAAAAGACTTGTCTATCTTTACATTTGATGAGCTAATGGGTTCATTACAAGCCCATGAAGTAAGAATAAACAGAAATGTGGAGAAGGAAGAAGAAAAGGCATTTCAGGTCCAAGATAGCAGTAGCACTATTAGCAGAAGAGGACATGGAAGAGGAAGTTTTTGAGGTCGTTTTCAAGGCAGAGGTCGAATGTCAGGCTGTGGCAGAGGTCGAAATGATGAGTAGAGGCAATATCCGAGCAATATACAGTGTTATAACTGTGGCAAGTTTGGCCACATGCGTACTGATTGCTGGCATAAAAAGGAGCAAACAAATTTCACCAAAGAAGAAGGAAGCAATAAGGTATATGCAGATGATGAAGAGAAGCTGTTCATGGCACATATGATAGAGGAAGAAGCCGATCAAACCCACAATATATGGTTCGTTGACAACTGATGTTCAAACCACATGACATGAACAAAAACAAATTTTTTTAGAACTTGATGAGACGGACAAGCAGAAGGTGCAACTAGAAAATGGAAGCACTCTTCAGGTAGAAGGAAAAGGCACAGTAAGATTCAAACTAAGCCCTGGAACATTTAAATTTCTACATAATGTTCAATGCGTTCCAACCTTAGGATTCAATCTCATTAGTGTTGGACAATTACTATCTTGTGGTTACTTGGTTTTATTTAATAATGGACAATGTTGCATACAAGAAAAGAAGACAGGACATGTTATGGTCACAATTTCAATGACAAAGAGTCAAATGTTCCCATTAGATGTATCTGGAACAAGGAATTTCGTTTTTACAGTAAAAGAAGATGACAAATCTACATTGTGGCATCTCCGTTATGGACACCTACATCTCAAAGGCTTGAAGCTTCTAAGAGACAAAGACATGGTTTTAGGTTTGCCTAAAATTGATGATATTAAACTATGTCAAAATTATGTATATGGAAAGCAGACAAGGAAATCATTTCCAATTGGAAATGCATGGAGAGCTTCAACATGTCTTGAATCGATTCACGTAGACTTATGTGAACCCATGCAAACCACGTCTCTTGGAGGTAGTAAATATTTCCTTTTGTTTACTGATGATTGTAGCAGGATGTCGTGGATCTATTTTCTATGTAGCAAGGATCAAACATTTGAGAAGTTTAAAAATTTCAAAGCATTGGTGGAGAAACAGAGTGGTCTTAACATCAAAGTACTTCATACCGACAGAAGAGGTGAATTCTTAAAAAATGAATTTAACTCCTTTTGGGAAGAACAAGGCATACACAGGGAGTTGACAACACCTTACACTCCTAAACAAAACGGCATAGCAGAATGAAAAAACCGCACAATTGATGAGATGGCTAGAAGCATGTTGGAAGAAAGAAATTGTCCAAACACTTTATGGTCAGAAGCTGTGGCCACCGCTGTATATATTCTCAACATCTCTCGTACAAGAGTAGTTCAAAATCAACCCCTTTTGAAGCCTGGAAAGGTTTTAAGCCTTCTGTAAGTCAGTTACGCATTTTTGGCTCTATATGCTATGCCTTGATCACTCCTCACAATAGAAGAAAATTATATCACAAATCACATACCTGTATCTTTGCTGGATATAGTACCCAATCCAAAGCATATAGATTGTTTGATCTTAGGAGTGAAAGTATTATAACAAGAAGAGATGTTGTGTTTGATGAACAATTGAGTTGGAACTGGCAGGAGAATGACATTGCTAAACCAAGTGACCACAGAGTCAACAATTTTGACGAAGCCACATTAGAAAATGCAGTTCAACAAGAGTTAGAACCATCAATGCCAATTGCTGAATCAGTATCAACATCATCAGCGCCAGATCAACCTGTACAATCCGTAACAATGAGCACATCACCAACAGCAAATTGCTCCACAATTGCAGGTCAAAGGAAATATCGATCACTTGCTGAATTATATGAAACATATGGGTTTGCTCTTGCTGCAATAGATCCAGTCACATTTGATGAAGCCAGTCAAGAAGAAAAATGGAAGCAAGCAATGTATGAAGAAATTGAAGCCATCAACAAAAACAAAACATGGATTCTGTGCAACTTACCTGATGGGAAGCAAGCAATCGGTCTCAAATGGGTATTCAAAACAAAAGTTGGAGCAAATGGTGAAGTTCAGAGACACAAAGCATGACTCGTAGTCAAAGGGTACTCACAAAAACTTGGACTCGATTTCGAAGAAACATTCTCTCCTATAGCTCGGTTCTTCGAAACAGTACGTATCCTTCTAGCTCTTGCAGCACAACAACAATGGTAGGTGTACCAGTTTGATGTGAAGTCCGCTTTTCTCAATGGTGATCTTAACAAAGAGGTATATGTTGATCAACCCCGAGGATTTGAAATAAAATGGGAGGAAATGCAGGTCTATAAGCTAAAGAAAGCTCTCTATGATTTGAAACAAGCATCGCGAGCTTGGTATAGTGATATTGATACACATTTTTTGCAAAATGGATTTGAAAGAAGTGAAAGAGAGCCGACTCTGTATGCGAAAAAGAATGAGAAATGAGAGTTTATTATGGTTTGCTTATATGTGGATGATATGATATATGCAGGTTCTACAAAAGCTATTATCAAGGAGTTTAAAAGACAAATGATGAGTGAATTTGAAATGATTGATTTAGGATATCTTCGATATTTTTTGGGATTAGAGGTGAAACAAGGAGTGGATGGCATATTCTTGTCCCAGGAGCTCTATGCAAAAGAGTTACTTCGCAGGTTTGGTATGTTGAATTGTTCTCCAATCACTACACCTATGAATGTTACTGACAAATTTATCAACAAGGATGGTTGGTGGGTTGATTTACTTGACTCACACTCGACCAGATATTGCCTTTTCAGTAAGTACTATTTCCAGGTTCATGGAAAAGCCATCACAAGTTCATTTCAGAGCAACAAAGAGAATCCTTCGATATATCGCTGGAACAATAGGGTATGGTGTTTGGTATTCTAGCAAAACTGATGTATTAAATTATGGAAAACTGTATGGCTATTCAGACTCAGATTTTGTGAGTTGTATTGATGACCGTAGGAGTATTTCAGCACATGTATTTACTCTTGGGTCAGGAGCCATTGCATGGAGTTCAAAGAAACAACCCATAACGGCACTGTCAAGTACGGAAGCAGAATACATGGTTGTTACGTTTGCAGCATGTCAAGCAGTTTGGATCAGAGGAATTTTGGGAGAATTACAAAACTAGCAAAAAGTAGCTACCATCATTTTCTGTGACAACAAATCCACCATCTTCATGACTAAAAATGCAGCGTTGCACAGCCGAACCAAGCACATCGACACATGAATGCATTTTATTAGAGACTTGGTAGCAGGACAAGTTGTTGATGTTCAATATTGCAGTACACACGATCAATTGGCAGACATTCTAACAAAGTCTTTATCAAAAGAAAAATTCATCTATTTTCAAAACTTACTTGGCGTATGTGATTTCGAATCAAGAGGAGGTGTTGAAAGCTGATTCGGAATCAGTCAAAGAAGTCCTAGTCTTCAGGAGGTTATGCTTTTCTGTAGCTGTTTGTTTAAGTTGTTTAAGTTAATAATATGTTCCTATAAAAAAGGACAGTAACCTTGCAGTATCTTTTTTATTTTTTATGTACTGTTCTTTGCCTATTTAAAGGCTCATTTGATCTCAATAATATATAGCATTACAGTAGCATTCTTCCTGAGTTTATACATTCTCTAAAACCAACATATATATATATATATATGTAAAGGCAATTAATTAATTGTATTTCAAGCTGCGATTGGGCTTGGTTTGCTTCAATTATGTAGAAGACAAGACTGGAAAAGTGTGAAGATGGAGGCAAAGCACAGCTGAATACGTTAAAACCGATCCATCAGGTTGGTATGGACGTCCAAAGCTTTTTTTTTTTTTTCCTGTTTTTTGCTTTCATGTTTATCTTTTTTCCCTTGTGTTTTATATATTTTACTGATAAACGAATGGAATGTGAAAGAAGAGAGAAGAAGAGAAAGAATTTGCCACGAGAGAGGGCAAGAAAGAGAAATAATGGAATCTGTGGAAGAAAAAGAAAGAGAAAGGTAGATAGAGAAAAAGAAAGTAAAGATATAAATAATAAGTATTTGACTAGATGAGATGTATAGATGGTGGACATAAATATGTATTTTCAAAAAAGGGAACATAAACCATTAGTTATGGTGCTAAATGGGCATATATATAAAAAAGTCACAGCAGAAAATAATGAAAAGAGAGTACAATGAAGGAAGAAAAAACGGAGAAAGAAAAGAGGACAATGAAGGATGAAAAACATAAAGCATACATAATATTGTTTAAACTTATCTTTTACTTTTTTTTAAAATTTATATTAAAAATAAAATAATTTTAAACTTTATTCAATTTTGGACCCCGTTATTATAATGTTTAAATTTATTTATAATTTTTCATTATTGTATCTGCATTGCATATATTCATTTTCATATATTTGTTATTGTTGTTTTATTTTTTATTCTATTTTTGTTAAAAGGAATACAGTATGGTGATCACTAGAAGTGCCAAAATGGGCGGACTGCACGAGCACGGCATAAGCACGACATATTAAAATTGAGCACAGTACGAGCACGACACATTACAAAAATGTATCATGTTGAGCACGAAGCACGTAATGGACATGTAATGGACTATGTCTGGCATGACACGAGTCTATAATAGGTCGGACACATGACATGCCAAGCATGACACATGCACGTGACAGGTCAGGTACGACACAAGCACATGACAAGCCACACGGATATATATACTAACAATTTGGACAAAATACAAACTTAGCACAATCCAAACAGTATTAAATAATTCATCATATAAAATCTATTATATAAAGACTTATTTTACAATAATAGAATATGTGAATAAGACTAACACCATACATTTTAAACTGTCTTACATGCATGAAAGACTGAGAAAATGAAAAATCTAAAGTTCAAAATTGGAAAGATGATTTAGTTGATTATTTCTCAAATGTAGATTTAAATTCGAATATTGATTTGGAATAAAATATATAAAATAAAACTATTAATATATATTTTTTATTTGTTTAGTTGTAAATACTTATTGTGTTCTACCAATTAAAAATTAAAACATATTATTTAATTATTAATTTAATTTTTATTTTGAATAATTTTTATTCATATATAAAATTTATATTACAAAAAATATGCAAAATATAATTGACATAAGCATAGGCACGACATGTGCCCGGCACGAACACGGTACGAGCACATAAGTGCTTGGGCCCATAGCACGCTTGACACGGCATAAAAACTAAATGGGCCGATACGAGCACTGCACGAAAAATAAATAGGCTGGCACAAGCACGACACGAACACGAATGAACCAACTTTTAAATAGACCAAATCAACATTGCACGATCCATTTTACACTTCTAATTATCACATGCATGTTGAGAGAGAAGAAGATTCACTATGTTCTATTTACTTACGTTTATTTTTTATTGTTTCAATTAATAAAAAAAATTATATAGAAGCCACCTCTAATTTTAAATTATGGCTCCATCTCCAGATCTATTTTTTTTTTCCTTTTTTGCTAGGGAAAATGACCTACCTGTAGCGGGGTCATAGGCCCAAGAGTTATCTAGTGAGTGGGTCAAACTCAGGTGTTTTTTCAACCCAGTAGGAGTTTACACTGGGAGCCCATGTCACTGGAAACTCCCTCCCCCTCGCGCGGTAGTAGCGAAGATGAGCACTTGAGTCCAAATGAACATCTCCAGATCTAGTTATCTAATTGAGTTGTTGTTTAATAACACTTTTTTTTTCTTCTTCTTCTGTAAATGTTAGTGAGTTTATTAGGTTTCTCAATTAACTTCAAACTTGAATATATATATATATATATATACACACACACACATGTAACACTCGCCCTCCAACTGTTACCCTCTAACCAAGGTGCAATTCCTGGTCTCACATTAATAATAATAATAATAATAATAAAATAATTAGTTATTAATTAATTTGGACAAAGTAATTCTTAGATAATTTATAATTTTTAAAAAACAAATATATATATATGTCCCCCAAATAACAAATGTTTTTAAAATAGTTTTCTCTCAATATCTCACATTTACTCTTTTAAAAAAAAATTCCATTTAAAAACTATTTCGCAAAATCCAATATCACTCCATGTGATTTACAATCTAGCACAGGGGTAAAATCATAATAGAAAAACATGTTAAATAGACCATGGGGATTATTTATCAACACATGATTAATTAATCTAGTCTTAAAAAATCATTTAAAAATACAATGAAGCCATCATAAATCATAAATAAGCTATCTGATACTACAAGGGTTAGGTACCTTCAACGTATTATAAATAGGTCAATTAAGCTAAGACAACATAAAACCATTTGGGTAAGGTACCTTCAACAAATCATAAATAAACCAATTAAGCTGGGACAACATAAAGCCATTCCAGCAACTCAATCTCAATGCATCTTAGGATTAAATTTAGTATGAGAAATACCAAAGCAGTTGCATGATTACTGGTCAAATATTTTCTGATGTACATGTTCTTTCATCGAAGGCAAGTACAGAGCATACTTACATTTTTGGTAGTGATGATGAAATTATAAAAGAAAGAAATTCACGAAAGAGAGAATTGTTTAGCTAGACATGATAATCACAAACACAATCAAATTTTTATTGATAATTCATTCTACCTCCAAACATCATAAACACCTTCTTAAATAGAGAATGAGAGCAAAGAACAACCATTAGATCAATGGAACTACAACCAGACGATTAAAGGGATAGACAATGACATTCATAAGAACCGATAGATTATAGCTTTTACTTTGTGCTTTATTAAAGATACATGAAAGGATACGCATGCATAATTTACAACTAAAAAGGACACATCTACAAAATTTTGACTATAGAATCATATATTGTTCTGACTAAGAAAGATATTAAAGCTGTGATAGACTGAGTCATCCGATTCAACTGATCCATACATATTTTTTCACCAAGAGTTGTGATGATCAACTGGGTCACTGTCTTTTATTGAAGGTATCCCATCATCCAGAAGTTGGGAATCTTGAAAGTATTCTGGTGAGACCTGAGAAAGATCAGTTGGATAGTCCAAAGGAAGACTGTCGGCATGGTCCATTGTGGAAGAACTTAAGTCATCAACAGCATTTGGGCCTATAGTGGATGGACTTGATGAAGTATCATGAACAATGTAAATTTTTTGAGGTCCAGGAAAAGAAAAATATACATTGTTAGTTTCACAAAGATGTGAAACAAAGTGAGTCTTTTGGACTTGTGTAAGTCTTCATTGATGGATTGTATCCCATTCATAGACTGAATTGAGAGTCCCAAAATTCTTTGTAGTTTTGTTGTGAAAATAAGATTGATGGAGAATGAATACTGAATTGACCCGATCCTGTTCTTCTTGAGTGAGTTTCCACAAAGCCTTAAATTAAATTTTTTTGTAGAGTTCTTCTTTCCACCATCGAAAAAGGTGGAACCATTCAAGGAAAGTCCAAAGCAGTGAACTATGATTCTTTGGAGCATAGAGATGATTTAGCAAAGGAACCGTGGGGACCAAAAAGGCTATAGAGTGCAAAGTAACGCAACACCATAAATACCACAAGAGGTATGGAGAGAAAGTCTCAGAGGGATCAAAATAGAAAGGCACAATAGAATATCATGTATCATCAAGGAGATTTGAAGTGTTTTCAAGCTGCATCCTATCTTAAACCAAGTTGGGATAAAAAGTTCCATGAGACTTAGCAAACTCCTGAATATGTTGAAAGGATAAAAATTCTTTTAATTTTGGAGGAAAGCTGAGTTAACGAGAAGCTTTTTCTGAAAAATTAGAGGGATTTGTCATCAAAATTATGAGGAGAGAAGTGACATATGAGAAATTAGCTTCATTGGTTGTGGTCAAGACATGAGGTCTGGGATGAGATTTTGTTTTCCTTGAAGATGTTTTACAAAGAAAACTCAATCTCGAAGTCTGAGAAGCTGCTTGTCTAGAAGAGCCTTGTTTTTAAAGTCAAGGACTTTGGAGAATGATGAATTATCCATTTGAATGAGAAAATGATATCCAAGGAAGTGAAACTCAAATTTCTTGATGTCGTACTTAATTGCAAGAATTTCTTTGTACATAGTGTGATAGTGTTTCTTAGCTTGTTTAAATTGACCACTAGTATGTCCGCAGTAATGGCTTTTTCCATTGGCATATTCTTCAAGAAAGATTGCTCCCCAGTAGTGATCACTAGCATCAGTTTGTAAAATTCTTTGACTGTTTTTAGGAATCCTAAGAGGGGGGATGCTTAGTGATTTCCTTTATAGTCTTAACGGCTTGAGTTTGAGCTAGACCCCAATGAGGTGGATCCTTTTTTAGAAGGGCAGAGAGCTAGTTGCCATGATGAGCTACCTGAGTGATGAAATCTTGAACATAATTGATTATGCCAAGAAATTGTTGAATTTGCTTTTGGATGAGATTTTCATCAGGGAAAAATGCCAGCTCTTAAGTCAAATGGGCTCTTGGTTGATAGACTCTATCTTCAATATGAAGGCCAATGAAGTTTATGGAGGTTTAGGCCATATAACTTTTTTTGTTTAGAAAGCATGATGCCATGCTATTGGGCCAAATCGAAGAATTGGGCCAGAAGTTGTTGGTGAGTTTCATGGGTTTTAGAAAAGAGCAAGATATCATTAATATAGATGAGACTATGTTTTAAGATTGGTTCAAAAATTTTAATCATGGTTTTTTGGAATAAAGAAGGGGCAACTTTGAGACCAAATGATAGAACCATCCACTAATATTGAGCATTTGGAATGCAAAAGACAGTTTTGGGACGATCTTCAAGGTGAATTCCTATCTGCCAAAACCCGACTTTAAGATCAAATTTTGAAACAAATTTGGCATTATGAAGCTGGGCAAACAAATGTTGAATTTTTGGCTGAGAAAACTTATCATGCTTTAGAAACAGGTTTAAGGGTTTTATAATCAATGGCAAATCGTTTTTTTCCTCACAATCTCTTATCTTCTTTCAACATAAAAAGCTTGGCATGCCCAATCAGAAGTTGCTGGCTCAATGAGTTGTTAGGCCAGTAGTTGTGAACATTCTTCTCTAGCCAATTTGAGATTTAAGGGAGTCATTCTTAGATGGGAGGCTTTTGTAGAATTAATATCTTCCTTCTTTTTTAAGGGAAGACGAAGAAATTTTGATTTCTCCATAAAGGAAATGGGTGTCTCATTTCAAATTATTCATGTGTATTAGCACAAAGCTGTAATTATTTGCTCTTGATCTCAACATATTGAGATTGAGCCTGCTGGAGAGAGAACAACTTGAGAACATTAGTATAACACTAAAATTATTCTTATACCTGAGTCCTAGAGGGAAGAATCAGAGGTGTTAAGCCTGAAAATAAACATCCATTCCAATGAAAAGATCTTTGTCTGGCAATTTGGTTCCAAGAACATGAGTCCAAATGATACAATCTGGAAAAAACTTTATACCAATTTTTTGTCTGGTAATAAGTTTAACTTTGAAAATCTTATCATCAACAGCATTGAAATATTCTCAGTGTGTCGTCAATAGTTTTTTAAGAAGAACTAATGGATTCATCATTGTCTTATGAGCACCTGTATCCATATAAGCAATATGTTTGATAGGATTCTCATATTTGGAAAAAAGAAGATCTACTTCAACATTTGGAATCGGGAGAGGCATTTGATTAATATAGTATATCTATTCAATCTTGTAGAGATGGATGCATGAGCTTTCATCTGAATTTGAAAAGGTCTCATGAATAGTAAATATAGTATCTTCATCGTCATGGGACTGTTCTTCATATAACGACTCAAGATATGCTTCTTATTCTTCAGGAGTAATTGGAAGAGACTAGAGCTATTGAATAATATTAGTAGATTTTGGCTGCTTGTTTGGACATTGTTTTGCATAATGTCCTTTCTTGCTACAAATGAAACATCTATTAGATTTGTTGTGGCTTTGCTACTTTTTCCATCTGAAGAAGTGAACTTTTCTTTTGAATGAGTGTTTGAATCTTTTTTGGTCTGAAAAAAAGAGTGTTTTTGAAAATGATTTTTCTTTTTCCTGTACAAACACACTTATTGTCTCTGCATTTAATCTGGAAATACGGTTTGTGATATAGTTTTTCAAACTTAGAACCTTCATTCATGAACTAAGATCAATAGCTATGTTGCTCACATATCTTTTCTAAAACAACAAGAGCTTTTTCATGAATATTTCCAAAGGTGAATTCAACAAGAGCTCTCTTTCTAGTTCTGGTTGAATCTCATCAGGTAAAGAGGTTATGTAAATATGTCCGAGCTCAATGCTATCATTGTCTTAGAGAAAATAGAATAGCTTAGACATACATTGTTAGTGGATATCTAACTCTTTTCTTTTAAGAGAACATCACTTCATGGAAAAATAATCTTTTCGATTTTGTTGTTGCTGAGGTAGAGCTTTTCCCATAAATTGGAGATGCAATTCAGAGATTGCCTGAGTCAAAAAAAGATTAAGGAATTAGAGCTGTCTATAATCTTCAAAAGATTACCCCTAATCTCTTAAAAATTTATTTGTCTGGGACATAAAATCAATGAGAATAAGGCGAGGGTTTGCATTGGTATGAACATCATGGTTATCCATCCATGCGGCAAATTCTTTAAACTTGTCATCCCACTGCAAATGAGGAACATCATCAAGAGAAAACCAGGGACCAAAGTTATTTTTTGGATAATTTATTTCAAGGTTGGCAGTAGGATTGGGTGTTAGGGCTAGAGTTTCTCCTATCTTATCATCAGAAGGCACTTCTATAGTTGGTTCTAGCTAAGTATATGTCTTATGAGTAGTGCCAAAAGAGGCTCCCTGAGTAGGGAGAGGACACTACTTTGTGGATCTTGATCAGCCATTAACAGATCTATAATTCCTGCAAAACCACAAAATTCTTCGATGGTGGAGAGAAGAACTCTACAAAATTCTTCAGCTTAAGGCTTTGTGGAAACTCACTCAAGAAGAACAAGACCATGTCACTTCAGTATCCATTCTCCATTGACCATATTTTTACAACAAAACCACAAATAATTTCTGGACTCTCAATTCATTCTATGAATGGGATACAATCCATCAAATAAGACTTACACAAGCCCAAAAGACTCACTTTATTTTACATCTTTGTGAAATTAACAATATATCTGTTCCTTCTCCTGAACCTCAAAAATTGCATTGTTTCTGATACTTCACTAGGTCCATCCACTATAAGCCCAAATGCTGTTGATGGCCTAAGTTTTTCCACAATGGACCCTGCCGATAGTCTTCCTTTGGACTATCCAACTGATCTTTCTCAAGTCTCACCAAAATACTTTCAAGATTCCCAACTTCTAAATGATGGGATACGTTCAACAGAAGACAGTGACCCAGTTGATCATCACAACTCTTGGTGAAAAAATATGTATGGATCAGTTGAATCGGATGACTCAGATTATCTCAACTTTAATATCTTTCCTAGTCAAAACAACATATGATTCTACAGTCAAAAGTTTGCAGATGTGTCCTTTTTAGTTGTAAATTATGCATGCATATCCTTTCATGTATCTTTAATAAAAAGCAAAATAAAAGCTATAGTCTATCAGTTCTTATATCTGTCATTGTCTATCCTTTTAATTGTGTGGTTGTAGTTTCTTTGATCTAATGGTTGTTCTTTGCTCTCCTTCTTTATTTAAGGAGGTGTTTATGATGTTTGTAGATAGAACGAACTATCAGTAAAAATTTGATTGTGTTTGTGATTATCATGTCTAGCTAAATACTTCTCTCTTTCCTGAATCTCTTTCTCATCACTCCCAGAAAACATAAGTGTGCTATGTACTTGCCTTCGATGAAGGAACCTGTACATCAGAAAACATTTTACCAATGACTCTGATTAGATATAATCCTAAAGTGCTTTGAGACTGAGTTGCTAGAATGGCTTTATGCTGTCTCAGCTTAATTGGCTTATTTCTAATCTGTTGAAGGTACCTAACTCATGTGACTCATATTTAAATCATGATTTAAGATACCTTTAACCAATTCAGAATCATTTGATCACCACATGATCAGTCTCAAAATAAATCTTTAAGGCACCGTCTCATCAAAATTGAACATGGATTATTTGATCAATGGATGATTAAATAATCAAAAATCAATAAACCTTAAAACATTTAAAACAAATGAAACATGGGAGCATTTGATCAAATAATTATATCTCAAATAAGCGATATCTCAAAACCATGTAAATCCAATAAACCATTTAAATCTAATATTAGCATCAAAGCTCGCGTACCACATGAATCAAAGTGCCATGGAAACTAAATCAAAACCGTAATAAAACATTGTCATATTTAAACACTTTACAAAAATTATTTATTTTATTCGTGTTCAACATATTCTATTCCCATTCTCCATCATAAACAAATTTCCATTGCTTCATCATGCTTGAAATATGTGAAAATAGAAGTGGGCTAGTAAAGGGTAATGACTTGACAATATGGCAAGCTCAATGCATGTCCATCCATGGCATATATAACCCTATTTGATAACTTAACAACAAAACTAAGAAAAACCATTTCACTTCCACTATTTGAATCAGTCTGATATATATATATATATGAAGAAAGTTATATCATCTAGTTGTAACTTCTTATTGAAGTAATAAAGGACTGCAGAAGATCAAATTGATATTCTTTCACATCAAAGGCAACCATGATCACATGAAGCTTCTGAAAGCATGCAAGAATCCTGAATAAACATTGGCAGATCCAGTGAAGCCCTTGCAATAGACTTATATTCTTCTAGTATTTCTGTATCCGTGGTTACATTATCTGGCAGATACCCATATCTCTGCTAAGAAAATGTTTTTGTTGAGTGTCAAACTTTAAGACATGGAAATTTATCAATAATCGAATATCAATGGGACATAGAAGGTTACAAAGAGAAATGTTTACACACTCTTCTCTGACTTTCCAGCACCAAATAAAGCAGAGGAGAAGAAAAGATTCCTAGTAAAAATGCATAGCGGACTAAGAGTATACAGCCTTTTTGAAAAACAATAATCTGCTTTCCAAATCAAATATCTTAAACACATCATCATTATATGGAGTAGTGCTACAAGCACCAAGTTGTTTTCCAACTTATTTATCATGTGGCAAAGGTGATATTACAATTTTATTGGTTGAAAAATTAATATTACCTAAATATGGATCAATAAACCCTTAACGGATAAGTGAAACTAAATAATAATGACATCTTATTTTGCCACATCACTTGATAAATAAGTTGGTTAACAACTTGGTGCCGTTAGCATTACTCGAACATTGTAATAGCAGCACTACCATAGTAGTAATATTTGGCCATCATAACTATGGTGTTTCTAACTTCAACACCATATCAGTTCACAAATACTGAATTCCATTGAAGACTTTAGGAGTTTTCAAAAGTAAATTAGTTCCCATGGTAAATCTCTAGTCAAACTAGGAAGCAAAATAACTTAAATCAATTATTTGTTTTATTATTTGTTTGATTTTATTTTTTGCTATTACGAATCTTTCATTACCTTGCCATTCAAACTGCGTATGTAGCCAACAAGCAGGAGCTTCATTTGCTGATTGGATATATAGTCACTGCTCCCATCAACCGTGCACATTTGCTACATAAGAATAAAAAAGTCTCCATCAAGTGGTGAAAAACCAAAATTGAAGTAAGAGCATGAATGCATATTACAAAGTTCATTTTTGATATTATAACACATATTTACCTAAGTTCAAAGAAAGCCAATCGGATTCAAGTGTATAGTCAAAAGATTAAACATATGGTTAATTTCTAAAGATATCATATTACAAAAGATAAGAAACTAAAAAAATCAATATTTAAATTCAGAGTTTGTTACCCACAATTATTTTCTTACGAGTACAGGAACATTGATCCCGTCCAATGCAAATCACAGCCTTGAAGGTCCTATGTGCATCAACTTCAGCCCAACCAAAGAAAACTCCAAAAACTTGGTCAGGAAGAGCATATGATTCGTCCTCTGGTTTTATGTATTTATTTCCAAGAACATATGGCCACAAATCAAAATCAAGAAACCCAGATGTCCATGGAATTAACAAACTTTTAATTAAGTGAACATACTTATGAACATAAAAATTATCATGTTAAATTGCATTCATATAGTTTTACCAAATTTGGGTCCGGAAGGCACAAAATTAAGCAGAAACAGTTCTGAAATTTAGCAGTAGATAGCTTTTAACTAAAGTGTCAAGCTTTAAATACTCTTATGATATTCTACACCAGAACCTAAGACTCATGAATCTGAGTCTCATATAGGTACAATAGGAGGGCACAGTTACACAGGTAAGAGAAGTCTCTCTCTCTCTCTCTCTCTCTCTCTCTCTCTCTCTCTCTCTCTCTCTCTCTCTGTGGTCTTGAGTAAAGCCTCTCCGGCCATTATTAATCTTCATTCTACGTGAGCAGGTCGAAAGCAGTTGAGGTGATAGCAAAAGTAAGCAGGGAAGCAGAAGCAAGAGGTCTTCAAATAACTTTTGTGTAATAAAGCTTCTCGTTAGCCTTGCCTATTATACCAAGTTATGAAAATTAATTCAAATAGCCTACAGAAACAACATACACCAACCTGTGACTTCACAAACAAACCCATTGACATACAGGCCACTAAGATGAATTGGTTCAATTGGCAATGCATTGTCTACCCCTGCAATGATTGGTTGAACCAAATCATGTGATCAGGTAATGAAGAGTCAATAACAATACATATGCACAAATTATATGGAGAGACATACAGTCTTTAAATGGAGGTAGACCCCAAAGCTCAGGCTGAAACTCTAGAAGAGAATGAAGAACTGTATTTACTAGGGATGAACAACCAGCTTCAGTTTGAGGTGGAACAGCCACTACCTCCATTTTGGCAGCATTGGCAGCTTTAACACCAATCCTGTAGAAGTATACAGACTAATATTAATTATTATCCAGCAAAGTGATTACAATTATGAAGAAAAGAAGTGTTCTGTTTTGGCCAAATGCACGTGATTGATTGAGATACAGTGGAGTCAATGAAATTCAAAGACAACATGTTATGAATTATTTTATTCCATCAATTGACTACTAGTAAATGATATAAGATTCTCAAATAACTAAAAAACGAGAATAAACAGGATGTCCTAAAAACTTTTGGTTACTTATCTAACCCACAATTTTACCACTGCAACAAAAAGCAAGCTAAAAACTACAGAAACTCAAATCTTCAAGAGAAAAGGTCAAGTAGTTGCTGTTTAGTAAAATAAAACAATAAGGCTCAGAATGCTGCATATTCAAAGTTAGTACAGCTTAAAATAAACAAATGGTATATTTCTCCAATAATCACCACGGATTAACTGGAGATTGTAATCCTATCTATCACTCAATGCTTGCAAAGCAAGACCATTTCAGGAATCAAAAGGAGTCTATTTGTTTCAGACTTTGGATTCTTAAGCACTTAGTATTCACCTTAGTCATTTTTGCTCATAAAATTCCAATAATTGTGACCTTGTGTAATGCAAACTTTATGTTTCTATTCAATCCTGAAAACTATCAGAAGAAATTTTCTTTCACCATGCCACCCTTATACTCATATTAAAGATCAAACAGTCCAATGCTAGTGCTATGTAATTAATAATGATCAAGAGATGAGACAAATTAATTGCCAAGTATATGGAGCTCTAGTAGTCCTTCTGAAATCACTTTAGCAGCCTTCAAAAAATTTAAATATACCTTGTTCAATTCATAAAAACATTGGTTTCAGTAAATGATAAATCATATTTTGCTACCAACTCTTTCTCTAATACCAAAAGATTATGAAAACCATGGCATGTTATCCAACATACAGAAGAAAGGCTTTTAAAGTCAAAATAAGTTCTAACTCCTAGTAGTATCCATTAATAACTCCTACTATTAGTAATAGCAGCATTAATCTGGTAGTACTAGTAGCAGCAGCATTAATACAGTAGTAGGAGTGACAGCATTAGTACTGTAGTAGTATTAATACTGCAGCAGTAACGGCAATGATATAATATAGCAGTGACATTAAAACAGTAATAGAAATAGTAATAGTGATAGCAGCATTAATATAGTAGTAGTGGTTGTAGCAGCATTAATATAGTAGTAGAAGTAGTAGCAACATTAATACAGCAGTTATAGAAGAGTAACAAACTTATTAAAATTTAGATACCAACTGATATGGAGACTTCCTAATTGTTTACCTCTGCTTCCACTTACTTTCTCATGTTGGACCACATTTATTTTTTAACACCAAAATGCTGATTTGTACCACGTATTCAAAATTTGGTAATTGAAGTTAGCAACAGTATTAGTCCAGTAGTATTTCACAGAATAGTATTTATTCATAATATTGATAGAGCAGTAATAGCATTAACACATCACCAATAGCAAAATTAATACAGTAGTACTAGCAGCATAAATACATACAGCTCCTAGCATTAATACAATAGTAGGAGGAGGAGAAGGAGCATAAATACAGTAGAAGCAGCAGCATTAACACAATAGTAGCAGTTAACTAATATGGGAACAGTCTTACAATGAGCATCAATACAATAGTAGGATGAGGAGAAGGAGCATAAATACAGTAGAAGCAGCAGCATTAACACAGTACTAGCAGTTAACTAATATAGGAACAGTCTTACAACGAGTCTTCAATCACCAGGCAGTGAAGTGCATCGACACCCATTCTCTTTGCTGCCTCTTCAAATCTATTAACAATTTGGAAAACGTTTAAATAAGTTTTATGAAATCAAATTTCATTTAATAAAAAATAAAAATAAAAAGGAAAAGAAAATAAAAATAAAAAAGGGAGCAGTTAGCTACCATTTTCATAGAGTTTTAAATAGGACTTGAGATTCATATTTGTCTTCCTTAAAATATTTTTATTTTCATATTTCTCATGCCTTTATTTAGTTTAAAATTTTACAATGTTTGAGTATTTTGCTGACATTATGGCAGCAGATCCCTTTTATACAGTGACTCTTATCAGAGAAATTGATCAGCCTTTAAAAGTATCCTCCAGGTTGGGGATTTTAATTTTTAGTTGCAAGTGGTCTTCATGGAAGACTTCTAGTTTCTCTGGAGTATGAAAAAAAACTTACAGATCTGGTGACGGCTTCCCTGCTTTAACCTGGTCACTACCAAGAATTACCGAAAAGCATTCCTTCCAACCTGCACAAATTACAGATGGATGGAGAAGAGACAGGAAATAAGTAGAAAATTTGCATACCATCGTAAGACTGAAATGTTTAATTTACAAGCTTCCACAAGAAACCCACAAAATTTCTTCAAATATTAGATGCGTCCAAGGACTATAAAAGAAAATACAAATGCATAATGATTTCCTTTTTCTCCAACTTATTACCAGAATGTCAAGTTAATTAGCTATCTTATTATAAAAATATAAGAATTAAAACTCACGCTAATAGGAAAATGATATTACCAAAATGTCTTTATATGTATTTTTCTTTATTTTATCTAATATCAAGAAACACGAGAATATACAACCTCTTTGATAGGATATTTTTGAATCAATGTATTCTTGTAAAGAGTTTGAAGCAAGAGCAAATGGTATTCCATGATCATAGAGATGCTTGATAAGTCGATTAGCACCGGGAAGTGATTTGGCATGTATCCACCTAAAAGAATACATTTAAACTGTAAGAAGAAAATATCATATTATAAGGCATGACTGATTTCAACGACAATGTTGCACGCCATGAAAATTTTGCTTCTTAATCTTTTGGAGAAAGTCAAATTGCTGCAACAATGAAAATCTTTTTTTATAACAACTAAACCTACAGGCTTCCAGAAAAATCATTACAGCCAGATACACAATAAAAAAAAGCAAAGTTATTGAAGCTTAAGACTCTCCGATAAGCAAGTCTAAACTCCATCCATCTTAGTTAATCTTCCAGTTGTTTTCCATTCAAATTCCCTTGCATAAATGATCTTTAAAGACAAAAAAATCATCCACTAGAATTTTCTAAGCTAAAGTACGGACTGTTTTTCTTTCACTTTTTCCGAAGATATCTTTTGCATTTCTTGTTACTCTTGCTTCTTCCAAATGGCATAAAATTTTTAAACTAGATCTTATGAAGGGCTAAAAACTCATTTTCAACAGCATATTATAAGTAAAACTTTTACTTGTCTTTTAGCTTGCTCTAAATACCACTTTGAACTCCATCATGAAAGTCCTTAAGCAAGAACATAAATCTATTAGACAACTCTTCTTAAAGGAACCTAAAACATACACGGTAATTTCAATAGCTGAACTATTTGGCAGTAATTGTTGGTTCCCAAAATAATGATAACCTCCTCCTCTCAAAAATCTGTCAAAACATTCCAAGTTCTTCCTAGTTTCTATGTCGTGCATTATACAGCAGGCACAAACAGTTGAGAACTAATTACTTTTTGCATGGCTATACCATCTATACATAATGCACAATCAAAATTTTAAACTGCATATCTCAAACCAATATATGCATAAGCCTCTTGAACGAAGGACTATAGTTATGATACTTCCCTATTAAGAAACCACTTATTGCTTAATAACATATTCTCCAATGGTGAAAAATTAAATAAAATTTTTATATACAAGAATATTTTGTAAGTACACATAGAAATACAAAACGATGAATTTACTAAACAAGTTCAACACAGATGAAGATGGTTACTTTTCTTGATACATGGAAATGATTTCTTCGATATACTGATCAGGTGTCAATGGAAGATCATAGTCCTTAACAATGGCTGAAGCTGAGTCTTTCAGTGTCATCCCCAACCTCTTTTTTGCTTCCTTTTCTTTATCCAAAACCTTACAATACTTTGCCAAAAAGTCCTTCAAAACACCCTTTGTAGCTCTCTCTGCGCATAGCCAACCATAAACACAAGTTAGATAAAAAAGTTGGAGAAAACTGGAGAGACCCATCACGCAAAAACGAATGGGGTTTGTGAAATGGAGACCTGTATCCAAAAGGGTCCCATCCAAATCAAGAATGACAGCCAAAATTCTTGGTTTTCTGTTTTCCACATTGCAGTTGCAGTTGCAGCAGCTCATGGCCGAGCCAAGAGGGTATGTGGGAGAAGAGAGAAGTGGATAGGTGCCAAATGTTGACTTGAAAAGAAAATGGCGTTTTTATAAAACCTTGTGGTGAATTCTGATCAGTAGAGATGAGTGGGAAGTGAGATGGAAATCCAATTGCGTTGTCCAAATTGGGTGCGTATTAGTGGCGAAAAGGAATTTCTGCAAATTGGGATTGGAATGAGAGATATGCGAATTGCTATTTGTTGAAGCAGAGAGATGCGAAAATGCCATTTGTTCTTGTTGGGTAGAAAGACAGATTTCCCGCTTTCTTCTAAAGATGCTTTCTGCATTCGGGGATTTGAAGGAGTTGGTTCATAATTCCTTTTTCATTTGTAATATGGTTTCAATTGTAAATCTCATTCAAAAAATATAATACATCAAAAAATAAAACTATAAATCTCATTCATCCCTCAACTTTATAATACAAATCCTAATATAAACAGATGACGGTTATGATGGTAAAATACATTCTTTTTATAGATTTTTTTTTTTCATTTGAATTGCATATAATTAGTGTTTTTTTTTAAAATGATAAAAAAAATTGAAAAGCCAAATTGAGATCCACTCTTGAATACAACTGATAATCAATAATTCCGGTCTAGGTTTTAAAAAAGAAAATAAATTTATTCATTTATGAATTTACCCTTAATTTTTAATGAATACATTATTATACCTTTAAATGTTGCTTTAATCATATGCTTTAATTTCAAAAATTAAAAATTTTATAAATCAAAAGTTTTGATCTTCTCCTCCCTCCGTCCCTCCCCGTTGTTCTTCCTCCCTCCACCTCCGTTATGTTCTTCCCCACTTTCAAAATTTAACGACGCTGTTTTTACTCTGCGTCTAAGCACGAGTTTGCTCCTAAAGGTCACCATTTTTCCTATGGTCTCTAACAAATCGCAAGGTCGCCTTTTCGCTTAGGTAATTTATCAAAATCGGAAACCTACGAGTTTTAGAGATTTTCAATACTTAATTTTTCAAAGAATATTGGTTTCGGGATTAAGTAGATCTATGAAATGTAAAAAATTGAGTTTTTGTTTATTGTAAATGAAAAAGATTAATATTTTAGGTTTCATTTTTTTTATTTTTTTTTGTTTGTTTTTGTATTTGTTATTATGGAAGGGGAGAATGAATTTTTGAAAGGATCTGTAGAGCATGGTCAGCCTTTTAGATCTTTTTTGGGTTTTTTTCACTTCATCTTTTTGGTGCACAAGCTACTCTACTACGAAGTCTCAGTGAAAACTTGGATATTCCTTTTTCAAGCTGCAATGCTCAAGTATGTAAAAGATATTCGATTTTTTATTTTTTTATTTTTTCACAAAAAAGGTTGATTCCAAAGCTAGATTTATCAAGATGGAAAGGTTAAAATTTGAATTTATTTTTTGAGTATGTATCTAAAATATGTTACTTTTTCCAAAATTCTGTTTTGGACAATGGATTTAGTTTTATTAAAAGGGAATATGCTTTTTGATATTAGATACTGTTTCTTTTCCTGGCATTTTTCAAATGGGAAGCTGGTCCAAAACCAATAGATGGAATTTGGGCTCCCTGGTGGTATAAAAGTGTACCCAAGTCAACAGGTTTTGAACCATTAAGAAAGTACCCTGTGGTATATTGTTTGTGCCTTACATTGCCTAAAATAACATGAATTATTGAAAGTTTATGATATAAATGTTATTGCAACCTAGGAGTTATATGTTTTAACAAAGCCTTGGTATTGTTATTAAAGTAGATTTGTTCACGGTCCATTTTATGGATTTGAGTATGTTGGGGTAGATGCCAATTTTACTTTGACTTGTTGCCTGTTTTACACATGCTTTTAAATGCTTGCAATAAAATAGTGAAAATAATATCTAGTCATAAAATTTGCTAACATTTATCTTAATGGTTTACTACATTATATATTTGGAAACCCCCTGTCTATGACAATACAAATGGTGTAACTTTGGTTACAGCTACTGCACGCCGTAATTCAACAAATGTAAGATTGTAACTTCTCTTTTAATTATCTATACATTTCCTTTTTCTGTACCTTTTTTTGGCGACAACCTTTTCAGTTTACTTGCAATATAGTAAAGTAAAAACCTGC
The DNA here is from genome assembly GCA_003254975.1 of Ochetophila trinervis. Taxonomy (NCBI): domain Eukaryota; kingdom Viridiplantae; phylum Streptophyta; class Magnoliopsida; order Rosales; family Rhamnaceae; genus Ochetophila; species Ochetophila trinervis. The sequence goes on from QANX01003267.1 coordinate 28,561, forward strand.
TTCTTGTGTCCCAATGTAATGAAGTTGTAAGGTCTTTTATAGCTACTGGTTTGAAGCATTCTATCACTTTATTATATCCTTAATTTTATTCAATATAATCCTCTTTGAGAAATTATATATTATCAAAGGCTTTTGTTGTCGTAAACTAATAAATTTTCATTGTCTTTAGAGAACTTGGATTCAAAGATTCACCACAATAACCTTTTGTGACTGGTAAAATAATTGAGAGCTCTCAACTATATATGTAACCCCTGCTCCAAGCCCCTTTCAATGTTTTGTTTATTATTTCTACTTCAATTGTTTGGCTTTGTTAAGAAATAATATTTACAATTTCCAACTTATATATACACTCCAAATATGGCCCTACCTGTGTCTTTTATATAAGTTTTAATTGATGGTATCAAAGATTTAATGAGAGCTTTATGTGTCCTATAGCACTATAAATATTTGAGCTTTACATCTATGATTGGTTTTTTTTTTTTTTTTTTTTTTTTTTTTTTNTTTTTTTTTTTCTGGTGCAAATCTTTCTATGTGAGATATAAAATTTTAAAAGAATTTTTACATGATTTTTTTTAAATATATATTTATACTGTAATTACTTATTATTGTTACAGTTCAAATTAAAATTAAAAACGTATAACAAATTTCTTTGAAAAGCAAATTGATGGATAGGAATATCTTATTTTATCAGAATATCTTATTTTATCAGTAAATTGCTAACATTGGGATGGAATTAGCCTTAAACCCTAAACATTACATTCCTTCTTTTTGCGTTTGGCCTACCTTTTTGCCTCTTCTTCTTTCCTTTTGTCGTCTGTAAAAGACGTGTTAATAGAGGTTATACTTAATTTGTTTTTGTTAATTTGGCTAACAATACTAATTATTTATTTTTCCATTTTAACATAAAGCCACTTGACATGTATCTTATAACTAGATTTTTATGCCTCCGTTGTACGCACAGATCTTTTCACATATAAATTATATATAATTTTTATGCATATTTTGAATTTTTTAATAATTTTGTATATTTATATTTTATAATTTTGAATCAAAAGCATTAATTATAGTTTGATTAAATTGTAGTAGAAAATTATAATGGAGTAAGTTATCTTTATAAAATTATGTTTCTGAAAAAAAAAACATTTTGTAAAATTAAGTTTTTAGAAAAAAATAATTGTTTGTAGGTTACAGGAGGTATTATTTAAAATTGCAATATAAATTGTTTGATTGTTAAATCTTAATATTTTAAAATAAAATTCAATATTATAAAATGTATTTTATATCGCATCAATTTCTATCCATTAAACATGATCTTATTTAACTGTTAAACAAGATCAATTTACTAAAACGATTTGTCTATCTTATTTTGTCAATTAAAACTTTATAACTTCTAAAGCTAGTTACATATAAATTAAGAGAGTTTATCTAGCAATCATCGCAAAGAACAAATCAGCATGTAATATTTGGATGTTTGGCCTTTACTGTCTCTGATATCATAACACAACCAAAAATATTGGAAAAAAATTGATTCTTATTATTACAATATGGTGATTAATTGACGAGTTAATTTGTTAAAAAAAGCTTCAGCAAATCAATTAAATTTTCAAATCAAATCAATTAATACATTTGGTCATGAAACATGCAAGAATATATATAACTAAAATTCTTACAGCTTGTTAGATCCCAGTTACAAGACAAACTCCACTACCGTCTAACATTTAATTTCCCACATATTCTACCTGCAGCTTTACATATGCTTTTTACTCTAAGAACTAATTTATAGAAAAAAAGAAACACAATTGGTTATTTTAAAAGAATATAATACAATTAAGCACACCACAAAAATTAAGCGCAATTCTCAAATCGTTATCTGCACTATGGTTCAACAATTGCTCATTCCTGATGGAGGCATCAAGGCCTCCACCTGTCTTTGTCTTACCATATAAGTTCCAGCATCATGACATCTGTCAAATTAAAATTTCTCATTTTACTTGAAGAAAAATTCACCATAATGAAAAAATAAACAAATAAAACCTCCAATGTCCACGCAGTTCAATTCTTAAATATAGTATATATTAATTGTCAATATAAACATATAACTATAAAATCAAATGATTTATTTATTCAAAATTAAATTAAGCAAATCAGCCAATAGGCAATTTAATATAACAATAACAAAAAGAAATCATAAATTGAACTATAGCATGAGCTATAGTTCTTTTTGGTCACAGACAAAATGTTAGAATGAAAAAAGAAAAAAAAAATACAAAGCGAGACAAAATATCATTGTCAAAACTACAAAATTCACAAGAATTCAAAAAATTTATAGTTTATCATTTTTAACTTACCTTTTTGTTTTTACAAGTTTCGTTAAAATAACACATAAAAAAAGTCATTGCTATTATAATTTTAACACTGAAAAATATTTCAAAAAGATCAAAGGAAGTAAAGACAAATCATAATAACATCAGGAAAGAAAGTCAAACTCTTTATTTTCTCAGCCTTTCATTTTCCTATTGCAGACATAAAACTTTGTGTTCAAGTTCATTTGTAGCTTGTTAGTATAGCCAATTAAATAGATAAACTTCAATTGTAGTATATATTAAAATCCTGCACCATTTAGAGAAAAAAAAAAAAAAAAAAAAAAAAAGCCAGTAAGAAAAGAAAAACCTAAAAAAGAAGATCTAAAAGAAAGAGAATAGAAGACAAAAGGATAATATATATTCTACATCTCTCATACATGAGTTTGTCAAAGGTGAAACTTCTTTCTAAAAGCCAAGTCTTCGAATTCAACACATAATTTTTCTAAAGCAAAAGAGAAAAAACAAAATTAGATATTTACCTGCGATAATTTTTCTCTAAGCTTATCGCTTAGTTTTCGCCTTTTCGGAAATATATTAGCCGATGAATTAGTAGTTGTTGTTCTGTTTCTTTAGTACCTTTAGTGGTTCCTATACCTGTCATGTTCCTTGGATTATTTACAAGTGGCATTCAAGCTCTTATTTTTGAAACCTTAGCTGCGGCTTATATAGGCGAATCCATGGAAGGTCACAAACGTATGTAGAGAGAGATGCTTTTTTTCTTTCTTTCTTTGTGAATAGATGTAAAGATAGAGTAAAATATACTATTAAAAACACTTTAAAACAAAAAAGAAAATAGCAACCAGTATCCACCTGAAAACTTCTTAGATCCATATTGTTTTTTCAATTTTATTCTTTCATGTCAGACGATGATCACTATTACTTCTTTGATTTCTTATTCTTCTCTAGTAAGGCAAAAAATATTTTGATCCAAATTGAATACGTAGCATAATAACTCATCACATTAAACAATAATAAGAATAAATAAATAAATAAAATGAAAGAAAAACTTATCAAATCGACAAAACCTAGAAAATTTGGAATCGTATCTATAGAACATATATATATTTTGTCTTTTCCTCAGCAGATTGCAGATCAACCAATGGAATAAAAGAAAAATTATTTTTTTCTCATACAAATCTAAAATTGTTTGTTTTCTTGCTCCAATACTCTTTTCGTACTAAAACAGTCCCTCAATTGTTTTGCTTGAACGATGGTATATCGTTTCAGCTGTATTATTACAAACAATCAGAAAACACATAATAAAAAAATCTTTAATCGAGAAAGTTAGGATTTTCATAAAATAAAATGCCAAAAGAAAAATAAAATTTAAAAAACTGAGAGAAAAAAAAATATATTGCACATTTGCTCTGCTTCAAAGATGAAACAAACTCACTATCATAACCACAAAATCCGAAACAAACCCACAAATGCCCAAACAAATTGATCAAGAAAAAAAAAAAGAATATTTTTTTACTATATGAGTGATCTATCTTCCTCCTTTTTTAATATTTGATTAATGAAGTAGAAAATAGAAATGAAGAGAGTTAAAATGTGTGAGAAAATTATAATATATAAATGAAAAAAATTAACAACAATGGATTTATTCAATCCACAAGACCCGAGACCTTGTTTAAAGGAGAAAGATGCTCAAACATCAATTCCAACTTGTATTGATATCAATAATGTTTTTTTTGCTAGGTAGAGAAAAAAAAAATTATAGACAATGAAAAAAGACGGAAACTCATTTGGCTCTCCACTGCCTTATAATATATAAGATATAAGTTAATTTTTTAGTCAAATGATTGGAATTATTCTCACAAAGTCGATAAATCTTTTGAGAAAAAACAAAATGTTTGGATAACAAGTTAGAATGGGCATCGAAAAAAACGAAAAAGGTTAAAAAGATTTGCATTTTGCCAACTTATTTGAGGGGTTGGACTTACCATTTTACCCTTGCAAAATCTGGTGTATTATGGACAAGTGCAACGCATATGACATTTAACAGGCCTTATTATTTGACATATATAATTAACCATTTGGGATGCTAACAGGAAAAAATGCAAGCATCATGCTAGTGCATGGAACATAGTTGGAAAAAAGTCTAAATTTAACTCAATTGGATTCAATTAAATTTTTTTGTAAACTATAAATATTAAGTGTTAAAATTTATTGTAGAATTTTCTATTTGAAAAATTAAATTTTAAAAAGTATTAAAATGCATTTAACTCCAAAAAAATGACAAATTAAAATGATCATCTAACAAAAGATTCAATATAATGGCCACTATCATAGGTTTTATATGCATAATCCAAAAATCAGAAATTCTACATTTTTTCTATAGCTACTAAACATAATTAACCATTGATGGTGGTAGCCTAGCAATAGAAAGCCGACTCAACTTTCACATCTACGGGTCCAAAAGTTAAAGTTCAAGTCTTAGTATATCTTACTATTATCTAGGATGATCCTATATCGCAATATGGCGAAGAGCAGAACCGATGGCCCGATGCATATGATAGTAACAAGAAATTTTTTTATTAAAAAAAATACTAAACAAGATTAAACCAAACAATTTAAGTAGAATAACATAAAATAGTTGAGACGATCCATCCTGCATTTGAGTGCTCTCAATTATTTTACCAACAAGGACATCAAAATCAATTTGATCAACTACATGGCAGAGAAACGAATAATTAATATAAAAAAAATATTATTTGTTATATCTGGTTGATGATGATTTACCAGTAGAATTTACATGTTATGTGTTATTTTAAATGGTAATTATTAAATGATTCACTTTTCTTTATTATAAATTATGTATTAAAATAAATGTTTGTAATAAAAAATTTCATATAAATTGTAGTTCCAATAGTGATTGATCGTCAATTATGACGAATAACAAAATTCTTAATATAGTTTTTCAATACTCTTATACTAAATGTTCCTTGCCAAATGATGAGACAGTCTTTTAATAATATTGTTGACAAATTAATAATATTCTAAAATTACAAAAAATAAAACCAATAAAATAATGTCAAATTATTTAATATAAAAAATTAAGTTAATAAATTTAATAAGTTTAAAATTATTGTTTCTAATAATTTATTCTAACTACCAACTCATTGAATTTGATCACGCCTTTCCATTCTTTTAAGTTTAATTTAAAATTTATTTTAACTGTAGATTTTAAAATTTAACTTAAATTAAATTAAATTTTTTAAATTTATGACAATGCATCTGTAGCATTTTTATCATTTTAGCCTTTTTATTTTGAGGTTTTCCCAGAAATACATCTCTATTTCGTAAAATTATACCCCTCTATTTCATATTTGTTTTTGTTTAGTCATTTTCACTGGTCAAACTTCATTTTCACTAGTCAAACTATAACCATCTAATATATTTTAATAAATAAGAAAAATACAATCTTGACCTCTTTTTATTCAAATATACAAAAAAATAAAATAAAAAAGACATTACAAAGACCAATCACAATTTTATTTTAGATATTAACTTTCCATTAATCCTTACAATATTTATGTCAAAAAAATTATAAAGTTATAATTATAAATTAGAAACAAATATAAAAAGAGAATAATAAATGTATTATTTGTATATATAAATACATAAAATGGTTAAAACTGTTGTTTTAGTCAAACATATGAGTTTGACTAGTACAGGGGCTAAAGTGAAAGGAATATAAAATGTAAAATGTAAAGGAGCTATTGGGTAATAGTTGTTCATGTAAAATTTCTATCATTTTTCAAACCGTGTAAAATTGGTCAATATTGAATAATAGTAGTTCATATTGAATATTTTTATTTATTTATATTTGGTAATTTTATTGCTAGATATAATATTTATCTAAAATATTTATTTTTATGCAATACTTAGTAATATTTTTTCATAAGATATAAATTTTTTATCATTTTTCAATAAATTTTTTTAATATTTGGTAATAGTAGTCTATATCGAGTATTTTTTGTTCTATATTTGATAATTTTATCTTATTGTGTAATATTTGTCCAAAATATATAATTTTGTTCTATGCTTAGTAATATTTTTCCATACGCTCTAAAATTTCAATTTTTTTCCAAACTAGATAAAATGTTTCATATTAGGCAATACTTATCTATATTGCATAATGTAAACCCTAAACGAGTAATATTTGCATTTTTCTGTAATATTTTCAATATTAAGTAATAGTAGTCCATATCGGGTATTTTTTGGTCTATATTAGGTAATTTTATCTTACTGTGTAATATTTGTCTAAAATACATAATTTTACTTGATACTTAGTAATATTTTTCCATATTCGATAGTTTTGTCTTACTGTATAATATTTATTCAAAATATATAACTTTGTTCTATAATAATATTTTTTTATAAGATATAATATTTAATTGAACACATGGCAGCTTTCTAGCCATGCAATTCATTTTCCAGTCACATTTTTCCATCATTTTTTTGTCTTTTGCAACCGGTTATACCCGGTTTTTTTTTTTACTTTCAAAAACATATATGCTACATGTCATACATTGAAGGTGGTCCTTCTTTTAAAAGGTTTCACTTAAGAATTCTCCTAAAAAAATCACCTTTTTGGTGATTCTTAAACAAGTATTTGATGATTTTTGAAATATTGCTTCTTAAACGAGTGATGAATCCAAAAATTCATTCTCAGACGGAGGCTTAATTGGGAGTGATTCTTGAAATCCTAAATGCACTAAAGAGAGAGAAAAACACTTCCTATAATGTTTGGAAAAGAATTAAAATTTGAAATCATTAATTTTAGTGATTTTCTTGTAGTAAAATCACCTATATGGTGATTATTAAAAACATCAATTAGATGATTCGTCTGAAATCAATTCCTAAAGAAGAATCTATTCCTGAGGAGTCATTTCCAATTGGGCACTTAAATTATTGAGGAGTATAATCAACTCTTATGAATCACTTAGAATAAAGCTTAATAATGTATTTTTCAGACTTTTACCAGCTTAATTAGGCCTCTTTGGGCAACATCATGATAGTTAATGAACGTACATCATAGAGACTTTTGTTGGACTCTTTTTGGAAATTCAAGATAGATCCACCTTCATAGAACAACCGACATAGTTTGACACTATTTTCAAATGTAAAGATCCTAAGTTTAAAACCTCCAATTTCAAGATCGGTAAAAAAAACATTAATAAAAAAATATATATAATTGGAATACTTTAATTTTCGCAAGAACAATTTACTGATAAAGCTACTGTTTATTTAGACAATAATTTTGACTTTCAATTTTGCTTTATATTTAAAAATTGTACAAGTAATATTGACGTAAAAATAAAAATAAAAAATTATGCAAGAGAATCTTTTTATACACATTTGACCCTTTTTTTTTTTTTTTTAAATGAAAAGAAAAACCTTTAAAAATAGAGGTTATTATACCTTTACAACCCCAAACCAAACGCTTGATCACTTGCAGACAATCTATTTATGTACTGAACCTCCGACTCAGAAGGTGCTATGCTCTTTTGATCAAATTTTATTAGAATCTAAATTCTTTATCAACCCATTTATTAACAAATGGATCACTATTGTCCTTTCTCATTTGTTATATGATTATTTTTTGTTGTCATATTCCTATTAAAAATTTGAGACTTGTTGAATCTCTTTTTGCAATATAGCAGTATCATTGTAACAAATATTATGCCAAAATTCTGCAAATTTTATTATGTTATTATTTATAAATTCAAGCGTTTTTTTAATGAACTTTTTTCACTTGAAATTTTTATTATTTGAAAAAAGTTAACTTTTGCTTATGTTATGGATATTTTTGGACTAAAATATATGTGTAAAAAGTACATGTTAGTTGGAGAATAACTATCCAAGTTGAGCCTAACCTAATGTAAAGTCTTTTATTTTTCTCTTTCACATGCCATATGTCATGATTTGGTGAAGTAGAGTTTATAATTCAAATCTTGCCATACAAATCAAGTATAAAGGGTAAAGGAAGAGGAAGAGATTGAAGAAAATCTTTTTGGCCTCTTTGGAAACTGCACCGCCTCTCTCTCTTCCCTTTTCTCTCATTCTTTTCTCTACCGATTTGGCTACTCATATTCTCTCTTCCTTTCTTCAATTGACTCATCTCTTTAAAATTTGGTTATTACATAAAAAAAAGTCCTCTCCATTTTGGATTTTCTTCATCACCAAACATATATCATTCTCCACCATTTTTATATCTTTTAGAGCTTATAGAGAGGAAGTGAAGGAGCTCGTTTGGACCAACCACGACTGACTTAGGCATCAGAGGAGGAACACTGGGTGAGCCCACTGGCGCCCCCTGACTGTTTGTCTTGTTTTGTAGACCTAACTGGAGCAGGACTAGAAGCTTCCAGATTTGACTTCCGTGCACGTGGAGACTTGAACGGAGGCGGATTGGAAGCTGCTGGATCTGATAACCTTGCCACGTGGAGATGAAAGGATGACCAAAAATGAAGTACAACAGTTGACGCCATCTGTTGGAATCAGTTTTCCTATTTACTTGTTGTTTTACCCCATTTTCATTTTGGTTTCATCTCTTTTTGAAGTTTGGTTGTTGTAGTTTCCTTTCATTTAGTTCCATTTATGAGTTCATTAGCTTGGAGAGTGGTCAACAAGGTTGTGTTAGATACTGTTTTTGGTTGTTTCTTATTGGCTTGGATCTGTCATTTTGGTTTGTTTACATATTGTTCTTTCCTTATTAATCTTTTTTTTAGTAAAAAAATAAAAAGGAAAAGAAAAGAAAAAAAAGGAAAGACAAAAAGAACAAAAACAAACTAGAGCAAATATAAAGAACATGGTGAATATGACCTTATTGCTTGTTGTGGGTATTATGGACTGATAGATTTATAGTTTTGGTGAACTTGAGTAATTCTCAGCTTCTGAAGAATCTGTCCGAAAAATGTTTGGCAGATTTTCTAATTCTAGCTTTTGGAAGTTCTAGCTGATTTTTAGCTAGTGGAGAGATTGCTGATTTTTACCCTATGGAAGGTCTAACTGATTTTCCCATCTGCAATTCCTAAAGGATCTTGTTGATTTCAGCTATTGGAGGAATTGTGAACTTTCAGCTTCTAGAGATTTGTTGATTTTCAACCCTGGAGTTTCAGCTAATCTATAGCGCCTATACTACATTTAATTTTAATTTTAAAAGCTCTTAATCACGATCTTGAAGATGTCAGAAACCCACTTGGATTAAATGTAGAATCGTGAAGGAGATGAACCTTTAAATCGGAGTACAAGAGACAAGCAACCCATGGAAACCAACACTGTTCATCATAGGGATACCTCAATTCCAGGAGCTGACCAATCTGCATTGCCGTTGCAGTAACCACAAGTCAGAAGACATAGTGGGAGGCAAGTAGCACCACGCTCGAAGTGAGTCAGACTGTCTGATTTGAAAAATCACTTGGATAAACAGCTTGGCTTATTGGGACAACACCATCAAACTCAGTGGAAGCCAGTCTCTCAGGGTAGGTGGAGTCAGGCACCTGTAGACTCTCTATGGCCCTGGAGTAAGATTCAAACTCATGGAGATAGGGGAAGAACATGCGAAGAACAAATAACTCAAGTAAGATATGAAGCTCAACGTGATCGCCTCAGGCTAGAGTTGTCAAGAGAGCGCTCAAGGTCTCCTGCCTGCGAGACAATGAGGGATGGATGCCATACCTCCTTAGCTCACCCTCGAGACAGGGACATGTAGGGGTTCCTGGCCAAGTGAAACAAAAATAACTCAAGCCAGAAATGAAACTCAACGTGACGGTTTCAGGCTAGAACTATCGAGAGAGCGCTCAAGGCTGCCTTCCCATGAGACAATGAGGGTAGGATGCCATACCTTCTCAACTTGCCTTCGAGACAGGGACATGCAGGGAAGTTCCCGACCAAGTGAAGAACAAATAACTCAAGCCAAAAATGAAGCTGAACATGACCGCTTAAGCGAGAGCTATTAAGAGATCCCTCTAGGCCGCCTGCCTATGAGACAATGAGGGATGGATGCCATACCATATCAACGCACCTTTAAGACAGCGACATGCATTGGAGCACTCAACTAAAGTCGGTGAGTGATGCTTTTTCCTTACCAAACGATGGCTTAGACTTGAGCAACCTTTGGATGCCCCTGAGTTTCAAGAGGAGGACATGTGAGGAAAGTGAGAGAGCGAAGACCCCAGCATAGCATCTCAGACATGTAGAATTAGAAGACAAGAGAATCCACGTTCATGCATATGAGAGACGAAGAATTGAAGTTGAGATGTAGAGAATAGTGGAAGATGAAGAACACAAAATAGAAGTGAGAAGAAGGAGAGCAGCCGTAGCAAGAACTAGAAGCCCAAACGTTGAGACAAAAAATCAGTTCTGAGCATCAGACCGAGTCCAAGACCCCAAAGATTACATGCTGGACCTAGTTGCTCAGGTTACTGGAATAATAGTTGCTTAGAATATGTCACCATTTACGGCATTGATCCGTCAGGCCACCCTGCCCCAAAATTTTAAAATTCTGTAGATGGACTGTTAAGAGTGAAGAAACAACTTCAATAAGTACTTGGGAGAGACTTAAAGATTCAATTCAGTCACTAACCTCGGAGAAGAAATGCTCTGAGCCAGCTAGGAGTGGAGATCTCGCAAGAAATCTTGAAAAGAACAATTCTTTCGGGCATAAATGCTCTGAGTCATTTGATGAAAAAACTGACTCATTAGAATCGTCAAAACAAAAACTATCAACTGAGGAGAACACATGATTAGTCCATGGAGTCAATTTCATAGAGGAAATCACAATCCGAACCCTGTGTGCGTGAAAAAAAGTCCGAACCAGACTTGCTATGGATCATGCAAGGAGTATTGCTGGATTTATCCTTACCACAACAGGACCTAGAAACTCAAAGTACTGTGCCTTTGCAGTCAGGCGAGGCAAGAATGAGCGAATTGAATGTCGCACCATTTCAAATAGGCCGAATTCACAGAATAGTCCAAACCATCTTTGGAGGACCATGAGTAGGCAAAAATTTGAACTGAGTTAGGAAAGCCTATGTAAAAAGATGCCATGTTTTATGTGAGAAATGTGACGTTTGCCAGAAATTTGCAAATGTACTAAGAAAACCATTTAAGTAACTCACTTTCATTGTGAGCCTCAAACCATTCGCTGAGTAGAGTCGATCTCATTGGGCCTCTTCCAATTGAGCGAGGGGATAAGGCTTCAAGCTTCATCTGAAAATGAAATACCTCACACCAATGTGACAATCAATTATAGATAGTTTGACACTAAGAGTTGCAAGGAGATATGTTCGAATCTGAGGATTATGGTTGTCTTTTCTTCATCGTTTTTCCTACAAGCTAACCGTCAACTTGAAGCTACTAACAAGGTCATCAAGAATAATTTGAAGACCAAGTAAGACATACACAAAGGAGCCTGATTCGATGAACTCCTTAATGTTTTTTGGACGTATCAAATTACCCCAATGTCCAATACTAGAGAAACTCGTTTCTCTCTAGCCTTATGTGCTGGGGTAGTAAGAGCAGTGAAAATAGGAGAACTTGGCCTTTGAGTCAGACATTTCTAGCCATAAGAGAATCAAGAGCATATACGCCTTAGCATTGATCAAGTTGAAGAATGAATAAACTTAGCTTAGATGTGGGCAGTCGCCTGCCAACAACAATCAACTTGCTACTACAATTCAAAAGTCAAACAAAGAACATTCAGATATGGAGATTTAGGGCTGATAAAGGTTATACTGAATACGAAATAACATGGAGCTGAGATCCTGAGATCTACGTGGAAAGGTCTATACCGAGCAACAAAGTATTCTAACTAGGAGCAAAAATGGCCAAACTCGACCAAAAGATAAGCTCGAATTAGGTCCAATTGGGGGCTGAATGATTTTGTAAGGTTAGTCATATGCTCAACCAAAGGCTAACTGTCACCCTGAATGAGACCCATAACGAATTAGCGCATGACCGAATGGGATTACGGTAATATCCTGATTGACGTAGCTATGAGAAAACCTTGACTAATGGAGTTATGAGTCAGATCCTGACTGACAGAGGATCAACCAGAAGTTACAAAGCTCACAGAGACAAAGCTCAACCTAGATTCAACCAGAAGCAGAGAGTCTCCAGATATCTTAACCTTTGGGGTTCACCTGCTATCTTAACTTTTGGAGTTCATTCGACTCTTTGCGATGGAGTGAACTACTTTGTGAACCCTTGGGGTTCATTTGGGTCATTGCGACATGGTGAACTACCATGTGAACCTTTGGAGTTTACTTGGGTCCTTGTGATGAGGAGAACTATTATCTGAACTCTGTGGGGTTTACTCGGGTCCTCACGACGGGGTGAACTACCATATGAACCGTTGGGGTTCATTCGGGTCACTGTGACATGGGAAACTGTCATATGAGCTTTTTGGGGTTCACTCGAGTCCTTACAACAGAGTGAATTGCCATCCGAACATTTAGGTTTTACTTGGCTCATTGCGATTAGGTAAACTGCCAAATCAAAATTGCTCACATAATCTTTTCTTGTCCTAGATAGAAGGATGAGTTCCCAACTAAAGTCAGACTCAACATCTGTAAAAAACTAGAACTTAATCAAATCTACTTCGCGACTTTTAATCTAGTCAAGATGATGAGACCCTGATTGAGGTAAGACTCAGGTTCCATCAAGAATCAGAGCCCAATCAAAGTTGCTATGCGGGCCTAACTCATGTTCCAGTTAGGGGGCTGAAATCCCAACTGAGGTCATGGTTCCCTTACGAGTTAAAACCTAATCGAAGTTTCTCTCCGAGCCTAACTCTAGTTCTAGTTAGGGGATGGACTCTCAAATGAGATCACACTTAGGTTCCAATGTCTAAGTTACTGGTGGCTCCAAGCAGGTATATCTTACATTTTGAGAATTGATCCAATTCAAAATTGGATCAATTTTGGGGGCTATTATTATGGATATTCTTGGGCTAAAATATATGTGTGAAAGACAAATGTGGGTTGGAAAATAAATATCCAAGTTGGGCCTAACCCACAAATGCAAAGCCTTTACCTTTCTCTTTCACATGCCACATGTTAGGATATGGTGAAGTAGGGTTTATAACCCTAAATCTCAGCTACATAAATCAGGTATAAAGGGTAAAGGAAATGACCTCCTTGGAAACTGCACTGCCTATTTCTTTCTTCCATTTTCTCTCCCTCTTTTTTTTTACCAACTACTCCTTTCCTCTTTCTCCCTTTCTTCAATGGATTCATCTCTTTACACTTTGGTTATTACATGAAAAAGATTCCTTTTTATTTTGGATTTTTTTCTTCACCAAAAAAACCATTCTCCACCATTTTTATACCTTCTAGAGCATGTAAAAAGAGGAAGAGAGGAAATTCGTTTGGACCAACCATGGCTGACTTAGGCATCAGAGGGGACTCCGGTGACCCCACTAGTATCCCTTAGACTACCTGTCCTATTATGTAACACCCCATCCTAGGAAAAGAGTAAAAAATTCTCAAATTTAACCAAGTTTGACCGTAAGTGGGCCCATAGTTGACTTTTTCTATGATTTTAGTTTTGTTTTGACTGTGGTACCATTTCGTAGAGCTAGTCGATACGAGTTCGTAGACTAGTAGCACGCTTGATTCTGAGCTAAGACCGAGAAGTTATGGTTCAAAAAGTGTGAGGGGTATTTTGGTAAAATTGCAGGGGCTGAACTTAAAATTACAATAATGCCCTTATGCAATTTTCTTAAAATTCCAGGAATTTCTGGAATTTTCCTCTTCTTCCTCAATGCCCCCTGGTCTCCCTCGATCAGAAACCCCACCCTGAGCCTCCTCTATTTTCCCCGCAACGACCAGATCGGGCCTGAAATTACCTGGGCCATGGAGCCGGCGGTCCCCTCTCTTCAACCGTGCTGGTGATAGCCCGTGGAGCAGCCCCGATCGTCGGGAATCGAGATAAAGCCGGTTGGCTTCTAGGGCACGATTGCCGGATTCCGGCAAGGAACTGGCCAACCCACCACCCGGAAAAGATCGCCAGGTCGCCCTCCACCTTTCCCTCCAAGCCGTGGCCGTGAAACCCCCGTGAATCGCTGAAAAAACTCAAAGAAGCCGGCGGACCCGTTTCTCCTCCGGTCGCCGGATCGCGGCGGTTTCCGGTCACAAGGTTGGTCCTGTCCCCCTCATTTGGACCCCCTGAGTCTGATTCCGGCGTCCGTTCGTCCCAAATATTGCTCGTGTGGACAGTACGATTGTAGGGTGCTCGGTCGCGACTATCCGGCCATTTTCTGGCCACCACCGGCGACGGTTGGATGAGATAAATTTATGGTTGTATCCTACACTCCTCAAGCTTCGTGTTGATATATAATTTGCATATTATAATTAAGTATTTGGAATTTACTAAATTGGAGCTATTTGTGATAACTGTTAAAAATAGGAATTATTTGGTGAAGTTATGGTTAATATGTGAAGCTTGAGTTTAGGCTAAAGGATTATTTTAAGATGATAGCAAGTATGAATTGTGGGTTGGAATGGTGTTTGAGGAATGTAAGGACTATAAATGATTAGGTGTATCTATGTGAGTGAGTATATATATATATATGTGTATGGGATGTGCATAGCTTTGTAACGGTTGTTTGTTATGAGGGTGGAATGAATTTGAGCACTTCTGATGCGTGTTAGTGAAAATGTATTATGATTGTGATATATACATATGTGTGTGTGTGTGTGGGTGTATGTATATATACTGAAAGGGTAGATAAATTGTAGTGTATGGATGGATTTAATGTATTGGTGCTAAATTGGTGAGTTATGATATAAATATGTATGTATTCATATTTTGGTGATTTTCTTTGAGTGGTAATGTGAATAATTGATTTGTATGTGAGATTGGAATTGTTTGTGGATTTTGATTTGGATGGAATTATGGTTTGATGCTTTGTCTGGAGATGTGGGTGATGAATTATGCCGCCAAACAATGGTTATTATCCTGTTAAATTGGTTTGGAAAGCTTTGATGAAATTAAAAGAGATTAAATTATGATAATGAGAAATGTGTGACGAGTATATTCATATTTATGTGCTTTGCTTCAATTAAGTTCCTTGGTAATTATTAGTGGAGCTTATTTTAGATTGTTGATGTGATTGAAAGTGGATTAGAATATATATTTGTCAAGTTGACTTCTGAATAGCAACTGTATCAGAAGTGGCATATTTGGTGTAAATATGCTTAAAGAACTACAGGTAGCTTGATCCCTAGCAAAAATGGTATGTAGGCAGCTCAGTCTTCATACTGAGTCTAGCTACGAATTATATAATTTTTGCATTAGTTTGACTGGGATATGTGTGCTGGTAGTTGGAAATTTGTATAGGAATGTTTTCTTTGCAGGAATTGCAACTATTTGTAATTGGGGATGTTGTAAAAACAGACGAGATGCTGCCAAAATTTTTAATAAAATTTCTGGTAGTATAGAGTTTCCCCTTTGTTAAATTTTATTTATTAAGGGCTTGGTAAGAATAAAAACTGCTTATTGGCTTAATGAAAATATTAAGTCATGCAGTCAGGATCCATGTAGGTCGGGTCCTGTCATATTATGTAGACTTGAACGGAGCCAGATTGGAAGCTACCAAACTTGACTGCCGTGCATGTAGAGACCTGAATGGAGCTTGACTAGAAGTGGCCAGATCTTATGGCCGTG
The DNA here is from genome assembly GCA_003254975.1 of Ochetophila trinervis. NCBI lineage: Eukaryota > Viridiplantae > Streptophyta > Magnoliopsida > Rosales > Rhamnaceae > Ochetophila > Ochetophila trinervis. The sequence continues at coordinate 44,601 of QANX01003267.1, forward strand.
CCACGTGGATATGAAGTGTTGACAAAAAATAGAGCACATATATGTTTGTATTACATTAATTATATCGTACCATATTGTATTGAGCTAAAATGTAATATGTTGTATTTTATTAATATTGTAGACTATTTAATGCATAATCGTAGTACTAAAAATATATTTTTATCAAAATAAAATTGATTTTTAATATTATTTGTCTAGCTTTTATAAATAATTACATTGCTTAAAATATGCAAATTGATTTTTTCATTATCACTTATGTATTTTTTTTCAAATAATTACGTTACATAGAGTTTTGATCATAATTTATGATAAAAGTTTTGAAGGAATTTTATTATACACAATTAAGAAAATACCATTTTTTCAAATTTTCATGATTTTTTTTGTTATGTAATTATTTAAAATTATTACATTATCTATTATATATTAAATTGAGTTTTGTCTATTATTTATAATAATATTAAATAATTAAGAAAAATTGTAACATTGAAAAATAAAATTTTACATTATTTGAGTTTTTTTATTTTTTTTTTATTTTTTATCAAATAATTGTTTATATTTTAGTTCCAACTAATTGGGGCATGAGTATGCATGTAAAAAAGCTGTTCAAAACCCGATCAAACTCACCTAAAATAATTCAGTCCAAATTTAGTCTGATTCGGATATGTTATGAGCTCGACATCGTAAAATTTCATTTTGGGTTGAACTCAAGCTTTAGATTTTTAATATAGACCCTGTTTGATGCCTGATGCATTGGGCTACCCATTGGGCCAACCCAAAGCCCTGCCAAAGCCTGCCCATTTGGGCTGCCTGAGTCCTAGCCCGATATAATTTGTTTTAATTTATTCTATATGTCTAAATAATTATTGGTCTAAAGTATAAACCACATTAAATTAATAAAAAATTGATAAAAAACTCATAACTAATTATCTATTAGTGTGTATATATAAACCATCTATTTGACATAATTAATCAATAACTAATTTTATAAAGTGAATAAACAATTTACATATCAAGTCATCGTGATTTTAAAGTAATGATCAACAAATTAAAATGATTAAGTGTATTTGGTTGCACTATTTATAATTTATATTTAATACATTGAGTTTATTATTAGAATGTAAGTTTTTTGATGTATTTTGAGTACAAACAAATATCAAAATATTATTATTTTTTACTTTTATACAATATGTTTTAAACAAAATATCAAATTAAATTAAATTTTAGGCTCTAAATTCATATTTAAATCTTAAATCCAAAGCCTGAACTGATACTCTAACTCAAAGTCTGACATGATGGCTAGACATCGAGCTTTAAAATTTGAAATATTGACCGAGCTTGGCCTGGCTCTACCTGAATTCTCTCCTGTTTGAGTCTGCCTGAATATGAAATTTTGAACTTGAGCTAGGCTGAACTGTCCGAAATTACACCCCTGGGCATGAGTGAATGAGAGTGCAAGTCAAATCCAAGTGGAGCCTAAGTATACTAGTGTACACTTTTGAACAGCTTTGAGTACTTGAGGCATGCCAAAAATAATACAATGCTATTTTGTAGAGTCGATGAGGGTTTATATGGGCTGCCAATCGCACCCTGACTGTTAAAAGTGAATTTGACTTCCAATTAATGTGCGACATTGACCACTAAAATGTGATAATATGCTCCCAACAAGTAAAAATAAAAAGAATGTAATTATCATAATATGCTTGGTATAATCCTACAACAATCAAAGCTAAAATGAGGTAACAGGGATATACTACCCTGCATGGATCTTCTTCTTCTACATTTTTTATTTTCTTTGATACCCGAATAGAGACTTGTGGTAGTTGATATGAGGCATCTTATCAGTGGAGACACGTATATATCCTGCATTAAAAACTCATCTTCACCTTCTTTACAGCTTTTACCAACTTTCATGGGATCTATACCCATCAAGCTTGCTTCGTCCACCTTCTCATCTTTCAGAATCTCCATATTTGCCATATCCAAGAGTCCACTAAATATTTTTCTTCCCAAAAGACAAAAGAAAAAAAAAAAAAGAAAAAGAAGAAAAAGAAGAAAACATGAAGCTATAATACCGATAAAACTTTTAATATAAAAAGCAAACATCAAGTTTTAATTAAATAGCTAACAGCAAGCTGAACAGGGGCTATCACTTTTTCATAATGACAAGAAAATCACCTTATGAAATGGCACAGGGTCAGTCGTCTAACAAGGAAAAAGATATAAGGGGAATGCAGATTGGACCAACTGTTTTCATGTATTATGTTACTATAAGGTTTAAAGTACACCATTTAAATGTCAAAGAGAGATGTAATAAGTTGTGGACAATTCTCAAGTGAAACCCAACAGGGGTCTCCAGCATGAACCCCCTGTTGGGTTGCAACCGTCAATCAATTTGTCCGGTCAATAATTTTGAAAAATAAATAAATAAATAAAATATCATTTTGTGCATTTACGAATTTAGCCCTGGTTTATCAATTATACCCTCGTTCTATTATGCCCTAAATTCAGAAATCAAAATATTTCTTTTGGCCTCTCCCCCGTTCTTCTCCCCCAACCATGGAAACTGTCGTCCTCTCCCCAGTTCTTCTTCCCCGACGACGGCGTTTTTTTACAGTTGATGCTCGATAGCTCCGATTCTCCATTAACTAGTTTTAGAGAGAGAGAGAGAACAATGTGCGAGGAATAGAGACAGAGAGAGATGAAAAAGGGAAGGAAGTGGTGGTGGAAACGAGACGCGAAGACAAGAGTAGTGAAGGAGAATAAGAAGATGATGATCAGAGCAACCTCCGAAGAAAAACAAATCTTTGCCCTGCTCCAGATTCTCTTCTCGCAACGCTTCCTCCAAATACGATTTTGTCAAGGTCCTCCTTTTTAATTCCCCATTCCCCACACCAAAAAAAGAAAGAAAGAAAAAAAAATTCTACGAAAAATTCTGTTGCTGCCATAAATAATGTGTATGTTGTGTTTCTGGATGCTAAGTTCTCTTATCAAGATTTGAATGTGAAATTGGCTTTAGTAGTAAGACAGTTGGTTTTGTATTTCTAAATTTACAGAAAGGAGGGGAAGCATCAGAATTGAAGAATGGTGCAGTTAAGGCTGTACCCTTTTCATTTTTCCCAAAAAAGGCTTCTTTTTTATTTATATTTATTTTTTTATAAAAGCTCTCTCTCTCTGAGGGAGTGGGGAGGGTTTTTTTGGAGTGTAGGGACCTATTAGATCCATTCTCTGGATTATCTCTTCCACATTTGTGTCTGAGGAATTTGGAAAGCAAAACCCTTGCCTTTTTTTTCTTCTTTTTTTCTTTTACGCAGTTTTTTAAGACATTGAGCTTTTACCCTCGGAATATGAACCGAGTATAAGCAAACAGTCTTCTCTTTTAATTTTAGTTCCAAAAAAAAGAAATAAGGCGAAAGCGGCCATTTCCTCTCTGGAAATGAAGTTTAGAGGACTTTCCGAGGGTATGTTTGTGGATTGCAATAGCTTCTAGTACCGGAAGACTAGGGTGTTTGGGGGACTGCAGGATGTGTTTAATGTGATAAAATCCAAAACCAATGATTTCATGATGTGTGACTCACCAATTGTGCGAACTGTTGTGTTGAGCCAATACGTATTTGTTATCGTTTTTGTACCATTTCTTCCTTCATCCTAGCTCTGAGATTTTCCTTTTAATGTTTTCCTATTTATTTACATATTTCTTTATCGAATTTTCTCAGAAGTGATTCCCTCTGTGAATGTCCTTATTCTGGCGAGACTTGTAACTTAGAAATCCAGCATACTTCTGGAGAACATCAGAGTGATGAATCACCTCTGGAGGTAGGATATGAAGGCTTGTATTTCAGGTGGATAATAGCCAGTCTAATTACTCTAAAATCTCATTAAATGAAAGAAAAAATAAACATATTTATTGAATATCATATTTCAACTTGATAATATTTGCATAAAATTGTGGTGTTATTTATTTTATGTCCTTCCTGCTCCTTTTTCCTCCTAAGCTTCTTCCTCTTTGGAGATCTCATCCATCAACTCAATGGATGAAGCAGTTGTTCTAAGTTTGTGATTCAAAGTACATTTGGGGTATACATATTTTTATTTGTTTATTTGTTTCTCAAAAAGCTTAATTAATTGTGTAAATTCAGATTCATAAATTTCGGTCTGCATAGTTTATGATAAAATTATTTAGTACCATCCTAATGGTAGAGAATTAGGCTAGGATATGCTCAATGCAGAGAAAAATGATTCCTTCTTGCACTCATTTACAAAACTTGGTGATCATTACTACTTCGTATTTAAGGTGTAATTTACTGATTTGTCAAACCTCTAGGTGAGCTATCATGGAGATTGTGCTACAAGACTTGATTCGTACGTTAAAAGCAATTATGCTTGTCCCTACAGATACCAGCTTGAACAGGATGTAAGCTTTCCCCTTCTAGAAACCATTTATCTTATTGTTGTCCTTGTAATCTACTATATACTTTTTTCTGTATGTTAGATTCTGTGTGAAAATATTTTTGTTGGAATTTATTCCATGCTTTCACAAAATTTTATAGTTGTATAATTATACTTTACTTATGGAAGTGTCTTTTCAACATAGGTACAAAGATTACAAGCACAGTTGCAAGAAGAGATGGATTATCTAAATGCCATTTTGGGAAATGCTGAAACTATTAGAGTAGTTTCAATTTTTTGTGAAAACATTGAATGCTATATGGTTAACAACTTTGAAATCTGAAATTGGTATAAAAGTCAAGAATCTCAAAAGTGGTAATATTTGCAACTACTCTAATAGTGCAGTGAAAATATCTACTAAAAGATGTATGTGAAGCATTAGCAAAAAGTTAATAGTTCAAATTTGAAATGTTCATTGTCTATGAAAAGTTATTTTAACACATATTTGTTGTTCTCATAGTTTAACCCTTTTTTTTTCTGTCTAAAATTTCAGGTTGAAGATGATACTTATTTTTCTCTTTTTTTAAATTAAGTTGGAAAAATAATTTAAGTTGGAGTGCTAGCATCATAACTACACTAGAATTTGATGCATTACATTTCTAATACTTTCTAATTTCAGGTTTCAGTTGACCTTTGCTGTAAATGTATTAGGTACTTTTGCCATGAAAGAATCAATGTTGTTATTACTGGAGAAAGCTGCTCCTGATGCACGGGTTGTTATTTTAGAATTGGGTTTGGGTGTGTTCCTTGTTTAAGTGTGCCTCATGTACAGCGTGAAAAATATTTAAAAGGAAAAGAATCTAGCAGGGTGTAGTGGGTCCATGAATTTTGTAGCTGCTATCAACAACTTTTTTGTTTAGTTTTCTAGTAAATTACAATTAAAACATCTTTTCTGGTGAATTAGTTCAGTTTTCTAATATTGAACATTTTGGTGTAGTACATTTTCATAGTCATTGAAAATAATTAGCATTCTTTCGCTAATTTCACACTTTCTTCAACCAATTTTGAATTGACACCAGCAGAAATTGACTACCTGTGAATGCCTCTCAGAAATAGTTAATTAAATCAGAAGCTAGTGAATAAAAAAGGAAACTAATAGTTGTAATTTGGTTGGTACCTTGATTACAACAAAATGATAATTCAAAAAACACTAATACTTGGTAAAATGGATCAAAATAAATTTTACACTGCATATAAGTATTATGAATATGATATTTTCAAAAGTGATTTATTCCATTTGCATATATTTATCACTATAAATTTTATCAGTCTAACATTGCTAACTTTTACTTATTAGCACCAGTAAAAAAAAAATGTGTAACAGAAAAAAATGAAATGGCATGAAGGCCAAGAAAGCAAAAGCTATACTTGGAAACTTGGACAAAATTAAACAAACAATAGAGAGAAAATGAAGATATTTAAGGAGAAGACCATATAATATTTATACTTCTATGATATATAAAACGTCAATATATTGATTTTCAATTTTGACAATTTAAAATTTATAATGCCACACATACTAAAATATAAGCCAAATTTATTTACCAAATATCTTTCAATGTTTATACATTTTTATGGGAATGATATCAAATTCACTTATGGAACCTTGATTATTTTTATTTTCATTCACTTATAAAACATCAATATTTTTTTTTAATCTCTTTTGGGAAGTAGAGTTGGAAAAAAGCATGGAAAAAATATTTTTACTGCCAGGCCAGGCGCCTGGCTTCCCGCCTGGGACTCTCTGCCCCCTGATGACTCGGAATTAAAAAAAAAAGGCTCATTCCAAGGCCAGGCGCCTAGCCTAGCGCCTACCTTCCCGCCTGGGGCCCTCTGCCCCTGATGCTCCAAAACACAAAAAAAAAATTGTTCATATTTGGTAATTTTGGCACCTTGATTATTTTTATTTTCATTCACTTATAAAACATCAATATTTTTTTTAATCTCTTTTGGGAGTAGAGTTGGAAAAAAACATGGAAAAAATATTTTTGCTGCCAGGCCAGGCGCCTGGCTTCCCGCCTGGGGCCCTCTGCCACTGATGACTCGAAACGGAAAAAAAGGCTCATTCCAAGGCCAGGCGCCTGGCCTAGAGCCTGCCTTCCCGCCTGGGGCCCTCTGCCCCTAATGCTCCAAAACACACAAAAAAAAAAAATTGTTCATATTTGGTAATTTTGGTTTACGGTGTAATATTTTCCAAAATACGTAACTTTCTTCCATACTTAGTAATTTTTTCCTATATTCAGTAATTTTGGCTTACAGTGTAATAGTTTCCAAAATACGTAACTTTTTTCTATACTAAGTAATTTTTTCCCATATTCAGTAATTTTGGCTTACGGTGTAATATTTTCCAAAATACGTAACTTTCTTCCATACATAGTAATTTTTGGTCCATATTTGATAATTTTAGCTTACGGTGTAATATTTTCCAAAATACGTAACTTTCTTCCATACTTAGTAATTTTTTCTCATATTCAGTAATTTTGACTTATGGTGTAATAGTTTCCAAAATACGTAACTTTTTTCCATACTATGTAATTTTTTCCCATATTCAGTAATTTTTTCCATAATATATAATTTTGTCCAAAATATGTAATTTTTTTCCATACTTTGTAATTTTTTCCCATATGATGTAATTTTGAAAGTGACACATGGCATTTTTCTGACCATCCATTATTTTTCCCGCCCAAAGCAATATTTCCCCCCAATTTTTCCCTTTTGCAACCGGTTTCACCAGTTTTTTTTTTTTCTTTTCAAAACAATTTTTGCCAAGTGTCATGATGAGAAGAGGGTCTCCAAAGGGGTTTATTTGAAGGGGTTTCACTTGAGTGGATCCCGATTTTGAAAGATAAATTTTTGTTAAAGAATATGTATTAAATGGTACTGCGATTGTTATTTTATTTGTTTGACCGATCGGACATTCGAAACAATTAATGGTGAGAAAGAAGAAATCGTACTATTATTACTATTCAATTTATTTTGTCTTTTTCTTCGCTGTTAAAAAAACAATGAGTAAGTGAATAGTCTTTAAAAAAGTAACTCCAAAGGATTTATGGTTAATTGGGTTTACGTTTTGTGTGTTTTTTCAAATTGGTTATTTGGGTTTACTTTATGAAATGAGTCATATATATGTTTAACTACAATTTGAATATATGCTTAGTATATATTTTGAGTTATAAATAATTTAAATTGATGTGTATATACATATATTTCTTTTATTTATACATGTATCATTATAAACCAATGTCTTCGTCTATATGATTTTGACAGTTCATCATCAAACAATAATTCACTTTTAATTACTAAACATCTATTAGATGAATCATTGGATATTCAATAAAATGACTCATAATATGGTTAAAGCTACTGCAATATACATTTCTATGATAATTTCAACAACTTTAAATGGTAAAAAGCATCATCATGGTGGATCAACATCTAGTAGACATTATATTCAATGTGATAAGAAGAAATGTCATGATTTAATTGTTAATGACTACTTCAAATATGAAAACTCAAAGTATACATCGTAACATTTTAGACGTCGATTTTGAATGGATGTGGTATTATTTAAACTCATTTTACAAGGTGTAGAAAATTATAATGATTATTTTACACAAAAAATTAATGCAGCTGGAAAGGTTGGATTAAGTCATTTACAAAAAATAATAATTGCAATGCGGATACTTGCATATGGATATTTAGCTGCTGTGCTTGACGAATATGTTCAAATTCGAAAGAGCACTGCAATTGAAAGCTTAAAGCGCTTTTGTGATGCTATAATATGAGTTATTGAAAACAATATTTAAGAAAACCAAACAAAGATGATATTGCAAGGTTACTAAAAGAAGGCAAAGATCGATGATTTCTAGGTATGCTTGGGAAATTAGATTGTATGCATTGACATTGGATAAATTGTCCCACAGACTAATAATTTTAAAAGAGTACCTACTCTAATTTTAGAGATTGTAACTTCACAAAATTTATGAATTTGACATGCATTCTTTGGCATGGCCAGTACTAATAATGATATTACTGTTTTAGATAGATCTCCATTATTTGTTGATCTTATTAAGGATGTTACACCACCTTGCAATTTCACAGTACAAGTCCACCACTATCATATGGGATATTACTAAAGGTGTAAAAATGGACAGGCCGCACGAGCACTGCATGAGCACTACATGTTAAAATTGAGCACAACACGAGCATGGTACGTTACAAACTGTGTAACATTCCGTTTTGAGAAAAATAGTAAAACTTTTAAGTTTGACTAGTTGACCTTAAGTGGGCCATAGGGTTGACTTTTTGTGTGGTTATATTTTGGTTTTGACTTTGGTACAGCTGCGTAGAACTAGTCGATATGAGTCCGTAGACTAGTAATACGCTTGATTCGAAGTTAAAACCGGGAAGTTATGGTCATTTTAGTGTGAAGGGCTTTTTGGTAATTTGGCAAAGACTGATATTTATGGGCGAGAAATGACCATTTTACCCCTGTCTTCATCTTTTAAAATTTGCCAAAAATCTAGAATTTTCCAGCCCAAAAACCCGATCTTCCCTTCCCCCTCCCCCTTCGCCGAGCCATTTTCCCACGCCGGCAGCCACCACACCGTGGCCGGAGTTGGCCGACAACCACCCCTAGATCGAAGTCGACGGCCTCCCCGTACCGGTGGTTCACCGTGAAACGACCCAGATCGCTGGAAATCGCAGCGAAACCGAGAGACCGTGCAAATGGTACACAGTCGCGACACCACCTTTGGCCGACCGGATCTCACTGTTCCGGTGGAGTTAGGGAGCATGCTTGGTACCGTTGGAAAGCTGGTGCGACGATCTACATTTTGGTACCCAGATTGACCAAGGAAACCGCCGGAGCATGGCGGAAAACAGCCGCGAAGTCCCAGAAAAACCACCGCGACAGCCACCTTTCCACCCCGATCTACTCCGATCGCAGGCGAGTGGCACTACACAGCCACCACCACTAGCCTCAGACTGCGCTGGCGACCAGATCTGTAGCTGGCCAAACTCCGGTGACCACCCCACGTGCCCCACGCCCCGCCCACACGTCGCCGCCGTCTTCCTCCACGAGCCGCTGCCGATCTCGTCCTTTTCCGGCGAGTGGGTGCTCACCACCCGTTCCAACGCGTTCCTAGGGTCGTGGGCAAGCTTGTTGTACCTTCAATTTTATCTAATTTTGGTCGGATTCGAAAACGCACAATCTCGGTCGAGTTCTGATCTTCCGGGACCAATTTCGACTATTGGCTAAGACGAATCCTGAAATTGAAGGTAGATTCTCGTTCCTTGCATCTTTAATTTCGTTTCGGTATAAAGTTAGCTGAAATCGGATTTGAAACGGGAAAATCCATGTATTTTGGGGATTTTTACCGATTTGGGACATTTTTGTAATTTCTGAAAATATTGAGGTATTTTCGTAATTACTGAAATTGTTGGATTTGTATTATTTATACTTTTCTGTCTATCATGCTTAGTGGTTCTGTCATTCCCACATATCTCATATACTGTTTTAATATTTACTTCAGTATTACTAGTTGATATTGGTTGCGATGCATATCTTATCTTGCTTCTCGTCTTATTTATGGTTTTATTGTTTATTAAACCCCTTTTCGGAGGAAGATTCTGTTGGCTACCCTGAAGGGTTTTGGTGGAATCTTCCTCAGGCGGGGCCTCTCCGGAGAATCTGGAGGGATTTCCGGGGCGGGTCTTGTCATGTGTCATGTCTAGATGAAGTATGTAATGGACCATGTTTGGCACGACACCAGTCTATAATGGGCCAGGCACGATACATACACGTGACAGGTAAAGCACAACACATGCATGTGACAAACCAAGCACGACATGTAACACCCTGTACCAAGAAAATATAGTAAAATTTTCAAGTTTGACCATGAGAGGCTCGGGGTTGACTTTTTGTGTGGGTATGTGTTGGCTTTGACTAAGGTACCGTTGCGTAGAGCTAGTCAATACGAGTTAGAAGACTAGTAGTACGCTCAATTTCGAGTTAAGCCCGAGAAGTTATGGCTGAAATAACGTGAAGGGCATTTTTGTAATTTGCTGTGGCAGGGTGAAAATTACTATTTTGCCCCTGCCTTTATTTGTAAAATGCAGAAGGGTCTGGAAGGCATGCACGCACGCAGTCCCCCCCGATTTCCTTCTCTCTCCTTCCGTCACCATGCCCGTCGGATTTTCGCCGGAATTGGCCCGTTTCCGTTGCCGATCAGCTGCGCCACCGCCTGGGCTTGGAAGCCCACTTGCCCGGCCACCTTCCCCTGTCGGCGGCAGTCCGTGAAGTAGCTCAAATCACCGGAAATTGAGCTCAAACCGGTTAGTGGGAAAATTTGAGATCGCCGGATTCCGGCGAGGCTAGGCCGCACCACCACCCGGAAAAGGTAGCCCGCGCCTCCTACGTCATTTTCCCGTCAATCCCTGCCCGTGGAAACCCCAGAATTTGCCGGAAAATGCGGAGGAACCGGCGGACCCGCGGCACCTCCGATCGCCGGATTCCGGCGGTTTTCAGCGATGGAATTGGTCCGGTCCCCCTCTTTTGGACCTCCCGAAGCTAATTCCGATGTCTGTTTATCTCAAAGCTCCCTCGTGTGGATGGTGCGATTAAAGGATGCTCGGCCGCCACTTCTCGGCCACTTTCTGGCCACCACCGGGGCCGTTGGACGAGGTAAGTTCTCGGTTGCATTCTACTGGTTATGAGCTTCGTGTCGATATATAATTCGGGTATTATAGATAGATATTGAGAATTACCCAGTTTCTAACAATGTTATTAATAACGGTTAAATAAGAATTGTAGACAATCGGTGATACAAATGTGTATATTTGTGTTTTGGTGGTTGCTGTGGAACGCATTTACATGCCGAGAGTTTATTACAGGATGTGAGAGTGTGACCGAGTTTCTTGAGCATGGAAATGGTTATGGGGTATATTGTATATTTAGTTGTTATGAGTGAGAGTTGCGGGTTTGTCGGTTAAGAGTTGATTTTGGTCGTGTGTGTAAGCTTGATTATATATTGAATTAATTGTCGTTGACGGTTTGAGAGCCGATTTAGTTTATGGAAATAATTGTGAATTTGATTGGTGATTTGAAATTCGGGAATAGTGAGAAATATTACGGTATATATTACATAGTTAAATCATGTGTTAATCACTATGTGGATTCGGTTGTGTAGAATTGATTATGTTGTGGATTGATTATTATATTAATTGTGAAATGGGTGGGTGATTAATTACGTTGAATTGTTGTGTATGTGAGTTTTGGTTATGAATAAATGTATGGATTTGATTGTGTGAACGAGAACTGCTTGGCGAGGAATTATGCCGCCAAACTGCTGATATTATTGTTTGTTAGGATGTCGGAAATGCGATAATGGATTTAAGAGTGGCCAAATTTGATAAATGAGATATTTGTATATAAAAATAAATAAATAAAAAAAATTTTAGTGTGATTGTCAGTAGCATATTCCGGCATAAATTTACTTTTGGAACTACAGGTAGCTTGATCCCTATTTAAATAGGGTATGTAGGCAGCTCGATTTAGTTTAGACCGAGTCCAGCTACAGAGAATTTTACAGTTAAGGTATTTTTTATTTGAGGGCTGAGTCATCCTCTGAGTTGTGATTACTGCGGAGAATGTGTGCTGGTAGAATGAATACTGTTTAGGAATGCTTTTCCTTGTAGGTTATAGACTATTTTCTTTTGGAAAGTGTTAGAAAACAGCCGAAATACTGCTGAAATTTTTAATAAAATTTTCGGTAGTAGAGAAAACCTTTCGGTCTGTTGGTTCTTTTTTTCAATTTGAAAAAATGACTTATCGGACTTTAACGACTGCTTGTGGCTTAATTGAAACATTAAGTCACGCAGGCAGGATCCAGTAGGGTTGGGTCCTGTCACGACACATGCACGACACAAGCACATGACAAGCCACACAGACATACATACTAACAATTTAGGCAAAATACAAATTTACCACAATCCAAACAATAATAAATAATTTATCATATAAATCTATTGTATAAAGATTTATTTTATAATAACAGACTATGTGAAATTACTCTATTAAAATTTCGAGTTCAAAATTGAAAAGATGACTTAGTTGATTATTTCTCAAATATAGATTTAAATTGGAATATTGATTTGGAATAAAATATATAAAATAAAACTATTAATATATTTTTTTATTTTTTAGTTGTAAATATTTATTGTGTTATGCACCAATTGTTAATTTAACTTATTTCTAATTTTTATTTTGAATAATTTTTATTTAGCTATATAATTTATATTATAAAAAATGTGCAAAATATAATTGGGACGACCCATGTCTGACACGAGCATGACATTGCCCCCCACGAATATGGCACGAGCACATAAGTGCTTTAGCCCATAGCACGCATGGCACAGTACGAAAACTAATTAGGCCGGTACGAACACGGCACGAAAATTAAATGATCTGGCACAAACACGGCACAAGCATGAACAATCCGGCTTTTAAATGGACCGGGCCAACACGGCACAGTCCACTTTACACCTCTAGATATTACATTTCTGATGGAATTTACCCACAATATGCTTACTCTAATCCAAACAATTTATGAACAATCTACTATGAAAGAAAAATTATTTGCCAAACACCAAGAATCTATCACTGGAACGAGCATTTGGAATATTACAAAGTATGTGGCATATTATCAAAGGTCCAGCACGTATGTGGAATGAAAAAGATCTTGAAAAAATAATGAAGACGTGAATTATCTTGCACAACATGATAATTGAGAGTGAGCATAGTCAAGACATCAATCCTGAATGCTGGCAACCTCATGAAGATGAAATGGTTGAAGATATTCATCTAGAGCATGATCATATTTTTCTTGTCTCAAGTATGATTAATTGAATGAAACAAGTCCAAGTGCACAAAGATTTAAAGATCGATCTCATCAATCACTTTTGAGATTTATATGGTGTCACAAATCATGATGTTCATGTGTAATTTTTTTAGTGAATAATTCATGTGTGGTTTTGGTACTTAAATTTTCTATAAGTATAATTTTCTTTTTTTTTTTAATGTTCTTCCATTTTACATCTTACAACTAATTGTTGTTTTATAAAAAAAAATTCTATGAAAAACAATGTGAAAAAGGTGGGTTAATTAATAAATTGGATGCTTAAACTTGTTTATCTTTTTGTACAAATCAAAAAGCTTTTTTTTATTTTTTATCTTTTTCTCTTTTCAACTCTAACTCTTCTCGATGAATATTAATTTGCTTGTCTATAGTGCTTTGCAAATTGTTTAAAACATCAACCACAACCTTTTTTTCATTCAACCTTCTATTTTTCTCTTTACATCATTTTCTTTATTGTGGCCTAACAATCCCATAAGAATTAATACCTTCAGATGCAATATTATCCATGACAGAACCATCTTTTTCATTAGACAAAGACCCATTTGTTGTTGGTATCAATGGAGGTGGATTGTCAATGTCATCTGAATTTTTTTTGTTTGATTCATTTGCCTTGATAAGCCCTTTTGAACACCATTTTGGATTATTTATCATGATCTCCCAACAATGATCATACTTGAATAGTTGACCATTGTTAAGATCTTCATACATTCGCATTGCTTATCATTTATACCACAAAGACAAACAAACACAAACATAAAAATGATAATAATGAAGAATTAGTTATTTAAAAAGTATGAATATATTGCTTTAAAAATTAAAAATGCTTAATGTCACAATTTGTAGCAACAATTAAAAATAACTATAAAAAATAATAAGATTTACCATATCTTCAGGGGTTGTTCCACTCTGTGGATGTCTTTCCAGTCTCTCATATAATCCATGAAATTTGTTAATGCAGCTAGTATTTTTCTCCAACGACATCCTAAGCTATTTGTATTTCAAACATTATCATCTTCCACACCTATATTCTCCCTTCAAAGTTGCAAAATACGATCTCACATAGCTGTACTTTTTTTGCTATTACCAATATCAGAATCAACAGAAACATACAACCATGCCTTTGTCAATGCAACATCTTCAACTTTAGTCCAATTTTTATTTCCAATCGAAGTTTGAGAGTTATTGACTGTTGGTTGGCTCTACTTTTTTTTTTTTTGGATCTTTTGGGTGCATTAGTTTGAGTGTCTATTGGAATATTAGGATCATCCAATAAACCTTGATAGGAGAATTTAAATCCAAATTGTTGGTTAACATAAGAAGGATATGAAACATTCATTGAATTGAAATGATAGTTGGGCTGAAATGGTACGTAAGCAAATTGGTTTGGAAATTGATTTGGCATAGTAGGTTGTGGCATAGAATTATGTGCATGAAATTGAGAGGAATTATTGACATGTTGAACATCAAATGGATCTTGTGAGCATGAGAAATTATTAGAATCTTGTGTATCCATAGAAAAAAAAAAAAATATATATATATATATGCCTACACAAAATGAGCATTATATGAGAAATTTTGTATTTTTTTTCTCTTTTAAATATATATAAGAATGAATGACAATCCAAGAAGCATAGGTGCACAATAATATTTGCATATATAACTAAATTTAGAAATACTTTACCTAAAATGAAAACAGATAAAACAAATACAGCACCAAGTTCTTAATGAACATTGTATATTTTCCTACTTAATTTTTGTTTGTTTGCTGTTTCAGGAATCATTCCACTAGCCCCCGTGACCAAATCTATAACATATCCACATTCCCCTCAAACTATACACTTATGTGGTATGTCATATATATATATATTTGCTATAAAATATACATGTTGGGCTCCATAAGCTCCCCAACAAAAACATTTTTATTTTTTCTTTATTTGTTTTGAATTTTCTTAAAAAAAAATTGGCTTTAAATTTTATAGCATTTAGCACTATTGGGTTAAAAAAAAACTATAAAAAAAATATTGCTATACAAAACACAACAATCAGATATGTTTTGGTATTTTAGTCATATTTTTTTTGGTTATTTTTTTTTTTGATAGTTTTTAAAATTTATAGCATTTATAAGTATTTGGTAAAAAAAAAAAAAAAAAAAAAACTAAACAAAAAAATCAATAAAAAAAAGAAAAAGAAAAAGAAAAAACTCATATGTTGGACTCCATAAGCTCTCCAAAAGGTAGGTTTTATAGCAAAACTATATATATATATACACACACACACATACAATATATGTGTAAAAAAGTTATACCTTATCATAAAACCAATAGTTATCCAAAACAACCAAATCACACACAATTTTCAACTTTGGTATCTATTGTAGATATTGAATTTCTCTAGCTTTAGTAATGTATAAATGATGAAAGTTTCATAAAAGTGAATATACATTCGATTTGAAGCTTTAAAATGAGTTTAGAGTCAATTTCCTACTAGAAACACAACTCATCAACAAATCAAATCATATCAGTTTTGGAATCATACTTCACAGGATAACCGATGAAGACCAACAAATCATATCAGTTTTGGAATCATTAAAAAAAATATTTTAAAAGTCTAAAGCTTTGAATTGAATATTAGTAAAGACTAACAAGTGTATCAATCACTTTATTAATTGCTTACCACCACTCTATTTCTTAACTTCTCATTTTAATTTACAATCAATCTACATCCTATTATAATATTCTTCCTTAAAACACTTTTGACAAATGAATATTACTAATTTATTTATCATTCCAGTGATTCACTGGTGACATTGTTAATAAAGAATTGGTTTCATTTAAGTTATTTTTTTAAATCTCAAAACTAAAAACATATGTAAGAGAGTTAACTCTATACAGCTTATAGATAATAAAAAAAAAAAAAAAAAAAACCCTATGTATCTAGAGATTAAAAAGTAATATATTTATAAATTGTAAATCTTAACCTCTTAGGATTTCAATTCATTAACAGTCTGGGCTCAACTAATAGGCTCTTGATCAGCGTATGTTTTTGCTCCAAAAGCATAAATCTAACATGTATGTCATCTACATTTGTACAAGACTAAGATGATCAAATGCTAATTTGCATATAATAA
Source organism: Ochetophila trinervis (assembly GCA_003254975.1). Lineage (NCBI taxonomy): Eukaryota > Viridiplantae > Streptophyta > Magnoliopsida > Rosales > Rhamnaceae > Ochetophila > Ochetophila trinervis. Next base: position 61,092 of record QANX01003267.1, read on the forward strand.
GTAAGGTTGAAGATTCATTAACTGCAAAATATAAGCTAAGCGGGAAAGATTTTTATTTTTATGAGCCCTTAAAAAGTGCCAAACAACTTACAAGGCATGAGGTTGCCTGTCTACTAAATAGAACATGGCAGGACACAAAAAGCTACAAATATTTAATATCCACCTGTAAATGGTATTGAAAGAAGTTTTTATTTTTTTTCCTACCATGTGTACTTTCAAATACAAAAGACTGAATAATTATGAATACCATGATTAGTAAAAGTTACATGAAAATGCATTTGACATAAGTCTCAGCTAGAGTCCCAAAACAATGAATTTTTTTAAAAATTGAAAACATCCACCGTGTGTTTGCTAAAATGGGTCATAGAAGACAACAAACATATGTATATGATATATATGATAACTAGTTGATATGAGAGCCCCCTAATTCAAATACATATAGTGAAATACGATCCAATAAGTGCGAACCAAACATTGACAGGACCCAACTACCCCAAATCCTGCCTGCAGGATTTAATCATGCTGATTAAGTCCCTAAGCAGTCAACATTCACCATAATTACTAATCTCAAAACTAAAACTCTTAAATGCCAGAAAATTCAATAGAAATTTCGGCAGAGTTTCGTCTGTTTTTGGAACATTTCCCAAATACATATAATTGCAATTCTTGCAAGAAAACACATTCCTATACATAATTCAATCTACCAGCACACATTTCCACACATAAACCACATCTCGGTAAATAATTTTAACAGTCAAATAAATATATATATATTTTTCGCAGCTGGACTCAGTATGAAATCTGAGCTGCCTACATACCTTTATTAGTAGGGATCAAGCTACCTGTAGTTCTTAAAATAATTTTTCATTTAACAATGAGAATGCAAATATACAACTCAATTTATTCAGGACATAAGTCCAACACAGGTATAATCAATCATGTATAGACTTAGCAATAAACCATCAATCCACCACAATATCTCATCATATAGAAATTATAACCAATTTCATATATTGCATAATCATTAGAATAATGAAAAATTAATAATACTTTAATCCCTTTTGTTTCAACAAACTTTTCAAACCATATAAAATAGTAATAGCTATGTATATAGAATATATCAGTGAAAAGCCACAGACGCATATATGAACTAATCATATATACTGGGCGTGTAATAACCATATATGAAGGACATTGCGGTGGAAAGTGACAGGACCCGACCAGCAAAGATCCTGCCTGCGTGACTTAATGTTGCCACTAAGCCACAAGCAGTCATGAAAAACCCGCTAAACAAAATTTTAAAAGGGTAAGAATTAACAGACCGAAAAGTTTCACTACTGCCGGAAATTTTATTAAAAATTTCGGCAGCATTTCGGCTGTTTCTAACACTCCCCAAAAATGCTAAAAGCTACAAACCTGCAAGAAAACCAGTCCTAAAACCAAATTATTCTACCAGCACGCATTTCCACACAATTAGATCACCAAACAGTACGCAACTCAACACTTAAACAAATATATTGTTTAAGTACGGTGTAGCTGCACTCAGTTTAAAACTGAGCTGCCTACATACCCTTTCAACAAGGGATCAAGCTACCTGTAGTTCCGAAAGCATATTTACACAAATATGCTACAATCAAACACATTCAGCATTTAATCCAAAGAAAAATACACAATAAATAAATTACCACATATTAAGTATAAATGCCACACATCACCCACTAACCAAAATTAATATCACAGACAATTCATTTACAATTCGCACAAACACAATTTATAATGATTAATACACAATAACATATAATGTATATGCTCATCAAGCAAAATCATTCCCAAACACAACAATTCAATAAAAGTATTCACCGACCCAGTCCACAATTATTTTCATACAACCAATTTACAATTTCAACTAATTCCAACACAATCAACCAGCAACTACTTATCTCACAGTAATTATATGCTTCCATATACATTCCACAGAACAGTTCACTCGATCGAATTCTCATAAATAAAGTTACACAATGATTACACCCAAATCCACATACGGAATCCAGTCGATTCGCAACAATCAACCCACATACACATTCAATTCCACAGCAAGCACCAAAACATCACCACACATAACTATATCACCAATTAACAACAATTTCTATTTTAACAATTATTAACACTACAGTTCAAACCGGGTAAATTCCAATACTCAGTTATAATACACAAATTACATATCGAAACGAAGCTTGCGGAGAGTAGGGTGCAACCGAGAACTTACCTCGTCCAACCGCCGCCGGTGGTGGCCGGAAAATGGCCGGGAAACGGCGACCGAGCACCCTCAAATCACGTAGTCCACACGAGCGAGCTTCGAGACGAACGGAGGCCGGAATTAGTTTTGGAAGGTCCAAAATAGGGGGAAAGGACCGGTTTCATCACTGGAAACTGCCGAGATCCGGCGACCGGAGGAGAAACGACCCTCGCCGGATCCGTCGTCGTTTCCGGCAAACCGCGGCGTTTCACGGCCAGTCGAGGGTGGGGAAGGAGAGAGGAGGGTCCGGCGAAGCTTTCTCGGGCAGTGGGCCGGCCTGACTCCGCCGGAATTCGACGAATCGCAAAAAAAGCAGCTGACCGGATTTCTCACCTTTCCCGGCGATCTGGACTGTTCCACGGGCTGCCGCAGGCAGGAAAAGGTGGCCGGGCAAGTGGGCTTCCAAACCCAGGCGGTGGCGCGGTTGATCGGCGCCGGAAACGGGCCTAATCCGGCAATTTTGAAAATCGCAGCTGGCCGGATTTCCTTAAATTTCTAGCTGTCTGGACCTTTCCACGGCGAGCCACCGGTGCCAAAGGAGAGAGGGGGTCGGCGGGGTCATTTTCTGGGTGGTTTCCGGCCTGATCTGGCCGGGATTTGACCGTGGTCGGCGGTCGGAAGTTGCGCGATGGGTGGCTGCGCGAGAGGGGGGAAAACTGGCCGTGCGTGTCCTGTCCCTCCAGAACCTTCCAGCTAAAAACACATAAAGGCAGGGGCAAAATGGTCATTTTGCCCTGCCACAGCAATTTACCAAAATACCCCTCGCTCTCTTCCGGTCATAACTTCTCGGTTTTAACTCCAAATCGAGCGTGCCACTAGTCTACGGACTCGTATTGACTAGCTCTACGCAACGGTACCACGGTCAAAACCATAGCACGCTCACACCCAAAAGTCAACCCCGAGCCCTTTCTTGGTCAAACTTGGTCAACTCGGTCAACTTTGAGAAATTTCAATATTTTCCCTGGGACGGGGTGTTACAAAAAGCCATAGATCATATATATATGAACACATTATATATATACCGGGCGGGTAAGCTAACCATAAATCCCCAGTGAAAAGCCACAGATCATATATATGAACACATCATCATATACCGAGCGGGTAATAATATTTTCTGTGAAAAACCATTGTCCTTTCATATATTTAAAAACGTATATATATATAATACCATAGCTTGGCGGCATAATCCATTGCCCAAGCACAATAATTTGGTGGCATAAACCATCACCCAATAACTTGGCGGCATAAAACATCGCTCAAGTTACAACATCCCTACTTGGCGGCATACTCATCGCCCAAGTAGTCACCAATCATAATATCCAATATTACTCTCCCTACTCGGCAGCATACTCATCGCCCAAGTAGTCACCAACCTTGTTAAACCCGGCGACATACCCCATCGCCCAGGTAGTACATAGTAACATACCACAGATATCATTCACAACATTTACTCTATGAATGTAAATCAAATAAAAGAATTAAATGCTCAATTCAATTCTCACATTCACAATAACCATTTATCATAACTCCAAGCTTCATAATTTCATATCAATTCCATTTGCAAAATCATGAAATGAAAGAAAAACAACCATATAATGCATTCCATACATTTCATAATGGTTCTCCTTAAATACGGAGTCCAATTACAGTCACAATCAATAAGATGAAATCCACAAAGCAATTCGTTTTACCCAAGGTACATATCACAATCTAAGTTACCTCTCAAATCCATAATCATTTAGTATATAAGTATATATAAAAATGAATTACATATAATTTATATATGGATAATGACAGGACCCGCCCTGAAAATCCCTCCGGATTATCCGAAGAGGCCCCGCCTGAAGAAGATTCCACCAGAATCCCTCGAGGTAGTCGACAGAATCCTCCTCCGAAAGAGGGATTAATAAACAAGAAAACAATAAATAAGACGAAATATGTAAATAAGATATGCATCACAACAATGATCTACTAGTCATATCAAAATAAATATTAAAACAACTTAGGAAGTAGGTAGGAAAGTCAGAGTCACTAAATGAGATAAACAGAAAAATATAAATAATACAAGTCCGAAGGTAAACAGAATAAAAGAAACAGAGTCTATTACATAAAAAAAAGCAATAGCGAATGTCAAGTGCAGATGCGATGCCGGCGGTAGCTCACGAGAACCTGCAGCTAGGACCTAGGGAACGAAACATTTAAATTTATTTGTAAAATATGTTTGTATAAAAATGGCAAGTAGAAACATTTGTTAAATCCAAAACCGATCTAAAACCAAATACCATGGGCCCCAACCCATAAATTCAAAACCAACAATCTAAAACCATAAAATCACATTATCAAAACTCCAGAATTGACAGGACCCAACGCTACTGGATCCTGCCTACGTGACTTAATGTTTCAATTAAGTCACAAGCAGTCGTTAAAGTCCGATAAGTCACTTTTTCAAACGAAAAAGAACCAACAGACCGAACGGTTTTCTCTACTACCAAAAATTTTATTAGAAATTTCGGCAGCATTTCGGCTGTTTCTAACACTCCCCAAAAGCAAATTGTCTACAACCTGCAAGGAAAAGTGCTCCTAAACAGTATTTATTCTACCAGCACACATTTCCACAGTAATCACAACTCAGAGGATGACTCAGCCCTCAAATAAAGAATACATTAACTGTATAATTCTCTGTAGCTGGACTTAGTCTAAAATAAACCGAGCTGCCTACATACCCTATTTAGATAGGGATCAAGCTACCTGTAGTTCCAAGTGCATATTTACACTAAATATGTCGCAACTGATACAATTTCTATTCAAAAGTCAGTGCCTCAAATATACGTTAAATCTCACTTTCAATCACATCAACGTCATCACATCTCCACATCATCATCCACCTCATCTCCATTTCCATATCAGTTCAAACACCATCAATTCAACATAAACATTCACAAACATTTCAATACAATCATTCACAGCAACTCAATTATTTCAGCACAATCAAATCAAGTTTCCAAACAGCCCAATAATCATATAATAAGCATATATATATATTTATTTATTTTCGTCACTATTTTTGATAACCACAGAATTTACTCACACTATCAAATCCTCATAAATAAAGCCACATAATCATATATTCTAGGGAACCATAACACAATATATAAATTCTACACAAATATATATAAATTTCACACATCATTCACTAACAAATTAATATCACAGACAATTCAATACATACACAATCATAGTAATTTATTTACAATTCTCACAAACCAATTTGTAATGATTTAAACACAATAAATCAACATAAATATTCACCGAACAAATCCACAATTATTTCCTTAAAACCAAATTGGCTTTTCAAACAACCAAACGGCAATTCAGCAAATTTCAACCCATGACACTCTTAGTATTTATTTAGTATCCACGGAACTCAGTCACACCTATATATATATATATTTATATTTATACCACAATTCAACTCTCAAACATAACGATTTAATTAATTTAACAATAACCACATACACAACGATGCAATATAAATATTTTTCGTAACCATTTTTCATATTCACGACACCCGGTTACATACTCACATCCTGTATTATTATATTAATTCAAACCACAGCCATTACCCAAAACATAATTATACACATATCTACATCACCAAATGTCAACAATTTCTATTTTCATAGTTATGGACGTCACAGTTCAAGACCGGTAAATTCCAATACTTAACTATAATACCCAAATTATATATCGAAACGAAGCTCGTAACCAGTAGAATGCAACCGAGAACCTACCTCGTCCAACCGCCGCCGGTGGTGGCTGGAGAGTGGCGGCCGAGCTTCATCTGTTCACACTGCCCGAACGAACGAGATTTGAGATGAACGAACGCCGGAATCGGACTCAGGGGGTCCAAAATAGGGGGAAAGGAGGTGACCCATTGCCGGAATCTCACCCAAAACCGGCGATCGGTGAAAATGGAAGCCACCGACTTTCTCCCTTTTTTCGGCGATACAGGCGGTTCCACGGGCTGCCACCGGTCCGGTTGGGAAGCTGAGGTTGCCGGCTCCACTTTGCAGGTGAGTCCCGGCCCGATTTGGCCGGAAAACGCCGGTTGCACAGAGGTAAGGGGGAGGGGCTGCTGCGCGGGAGAGAGAGCCGGGGGGGGTAGCTGCGTGCGTGCGTGTGTGGCTTCCATACCTTTCTGGATATTTACAAATAAAGGCATGGGCAAAATAGTAATTTTCACCCTGCCACAGCAAAATTACCAAAATGCCCTTCATGTTATTTCAGCCATAACTTCTCAGTTTTAACTCAGAATTGAGCGTACTACTAGTCTACGAACTCGTATCGACTAGCTCTACATTAAGGTACCTTAGTCAAAGCTAACACATACCCACACAAAAAGTCAACCCCAAGCCTCTCATGGTCAAACTTGAAAATTTTTACTATATTTCTTGGTACGGGGTGTTACAAGAATCATAAATGAAATTCATAAATATTTAAATGATTGTCAAACAGATTTTCATAAACTAGCAAGTAAGTGGGTCACAACCCGTAAACCAAAGGCCATGAGCCACGATCCATAAAATTAGAACCATCAATTTAAAATCAGCAATCAACAAATATAAAACCAAACCGGTACCACAACATAGTATCGTGCCGTGTGACCCTCAGCGTCCTGACAGCGTCATAGGGGGGGGGGGGGGGAGGGAGTATACTCATCACAACGAACCGGCGTCCCAAATCTGTCATGGCAGGATCCTCATCATCTCTCTCGACATGTGTCTGCAACAGAAAATGGCATAATATAATAATAATAATAATAGCGCGCATAATAATCATACATCTCAATTAACATCTCAATACTGTGTGGTACTCCTCAAAATCATTTCTAAAATCTTCCATCACCGCATATCATCAATTTTTCAAATCCTTTTATTTTAAACAATTTTGCAAAATCTTCTATTTAAAAAAATTTACGAAAACAATCGAATATTTCGAATATCAAAAAATTGCCCCAAAAATTTCTTAAATTCCACAAAAGCCACAATTTTCTTTGAAATTACAATTTTCTACAAACTTGCAAAATGTCCAAAATTTCATAAATCACCAAATACCATTTAAAACATAAATCTCATATAAATATGAATTCCATTAAAATCACAAATGCATATATAGTCTTAAATCATCAACCATTTAAATCAGCATATAATATATTTAATAAGCATAATTTAAAATGCACAAGAAAATCCAATCAAAACAAATCATATGCGATTAAATTATAATAATATATAACCCCAAAATGTTTAGAAAATAAATGCACTCATTGATCCGAAGCGTGCTCCTGCTGGATCTCCGGTTCAGCCGTCGATCGTGTACGAACACCTAAAAATAATTTACTAAAAATTCTTTTAATTACCGAAAAACTAACCAAAGGCTCAGAGTAGTCCTCTGAGTTCCCAATTACAAGATTAAAACACTAATTACTAAGATTGCCCAACATTTTCAATAATTACGAAAATGTCTCAATATTTTTAAAAATTATGAAAATGCCCCAAATCGGCAAAAATCTCCAAAATACATGGATTTTCCCATTTCAAGTCCGATTTCAACAAAATTTATACCAAAACGAAATTGAAGATGCAAGAAACGAGAAGCTACCTTCAATTTGAAGATTCGTCGCAGCCAATGATCGAAATCGGTCCCGGAAGATCAGACCTCAACCAGAATTGGGTGTTTCCAAATCCGACCAAAATTGGATCAAATCAACGGCACAGCAAGCTTGCCCATGACCCTAGGAATGCGTTGGGACAGGTGGTGAGCACCCACTTGCCTCCGGTGGCTTTGCCGGAGGGAAGGAAGATCTAGCCAAAGATCGAGTCTGTTGAGAAGTTTAATTGCGGAGAAAAGGGGAGGAACAACCTAGGTTAGCTTCACCGGCACGAGAGGAAGCTTCCTGGACGGGCAGTGCACCACCACTCGCCGGCGGTGGAGCAGATCGGCAGTAGGTTCGGGTGGCGCTTATAGCGCGTCGGGAGGTCGTCAGAGCTCGGCCAGCTGCAAATTAGGTTGCCCGCGTGGTCTGAAGCTCGAGGTGGTGGCTATGTCGTGCCACTCGCCGGAAAACAAAGTAAATATAGGTGGAGGTGGTGGCTGCCACGGGTGGTTTTTCAAAGAATTCGGTTTGCTAAGTTAACATTTATAACTATGAACATGATGACGAGTATATATTACAAATACGCACAAGACTTAGATTCGCAACTTCTTCAATAAGTCTCATAACTTATGTAACTATTATTAATAGATACCATGAGAATATTATTCAAATATATTAATGAAGGCTAAGTCACATAAATATAAATTCAAGTATTCATACTAATAAAATTTATATATTACTAATTTAGCTCAAAAGTACGAAGATCTTAAATACTGATCCATTCCAAATTACCTCACATGGGTAACCAATTACAATTTCAATAGCAATATCACTTTCATCAAATCAAACCCAAACAATAAATCAACCATTAGCAAGTATCTCAATCAATCTTTACAAACATTCATCCAATATTCGAAATATACACCATCACCTCAACAAAACTGAGGTAAAAAGGAATATAACTCAAACAAATATCCAAAGTACATACAGCATGAAGAAATATGAAAAAATTCAATACTGCCATACATGAATTGTTAATACTCTATACAAAGCAAAGTACAAGTATAAAATTTGACCTGAAGTAGTTCCAAACTCAAGAAGAGCATCAAACCAAGAAGAGAACAGTAAAATAGTGCAGCATATGCAAATATATACATACACACTCACACATACCTACATAATTATTTATATTTATTACATTCCTTAAATTACTGCACAAATCCCACTTAAATAAAATACACCCAAAACCAAACTTTCAATTCCTTATTTGATCATGAACACCATGATAAAACTCAAGCACTTATCTAGAATGAACAATTCCCAATTGCAACAAATCTAATGAACTATCAAACTTAGCAAACCGAATTGAACCTGCAACTCAAATCCACAAACTAAAATTCAAATAATAACAAAGCTGACCAAGATTAGGATCTTACCAGACTTGCAACTCAACCATTGCACAAACCTTGACCAATGGCTACCGCAATTGGACAGAAAATCTCGCCGAAAAATTGCGGTTTCGAATCCTTTCCTTGTATCGATCAAATGCAGACGATTCGAGTTCAACGAAGGGTAGAATCAGATTTAGAAGGCCCAAGATAGGAGGAAAAAACCATACCCGCAACTGGAAACCCACCGGAATCCGGCGATCGAAGAAAAATGTACCCGCCAGTTTCTTTGGGTTTCTCGGTGATTCGCAGTGTTTCACAGCCAAATATTGGGGTGGGGAGATAGCCGGAGTCCTAGGCTTTCTTTTTTGAGTGTTGGATCGGCTCTCTGTCACCGGAAAAAAGAGAAACGTACGCTGGAAGTTCTGGCGGCACAGTAACAAAAGGGGGGAGAGTGGGTGTCGGGCAAAGGAAGGAGAAAAGAAGAAAGGGGTCGCCGGCTTAGGGTCAGAGGTAGTTTCTGACCAAATCCGGTCGGCTATTGGCCATTGCCGGCGGAGGACGAGGCGGCGCGAGGTCTGGCCTGCGCGCGGGAGAGAGCCCTCGGGGCTGTTGGAGGTAGGAGAGATAATGGCATTTTTACTAATTTCCCAAATTTAATAAACAATTTTATTTTTTTAAAATTACTAAAATGCCTCTCAATTCATTTGGCCACAACTCTTAAACCGTAACTCAGAATCAAGCGTACTACTAGTCTATGAACTCGTATCAATGAGCTTTATGCTACGGTACTAAAGTCAAAGCTTGAACTTGCCTGCACAAAAAGTCAACTATGGCCCCACTTATGGTCAAACTTGACCAAATTTGAAAATTTTAGTATTTTTGAAAAACAGGATGTTACAAACACAATCCAACAAAAAATCCAACAATCACCAATTCTATTTATTTTCTATTTCAATGGCAAACCAAACACAATTCAACAAAAAAATTGAAAATAAATAAATAAATAAAAATCTCTTCATTCAAAATATAATTGCTTACCTTGAATCCAATTAGTTGAAGCCACTTAAACTCAACAATACTCAAGCAAACATCTACAATGTAGTAGCCAAATTGCAAAATTATCACATGTCTGTCTACAAGAGAAAATATATTATGACACAAGGTCTATGAGATGGGTTTGAAAGGAACGATAAATGAGAGAAATAAAAACATAGAGATATAGAGAGAGCTAAATTGATGCTTAAAAAAAAAACTCAATAGAAGATTATCTGTTGCTTTAGTGGTATTTGATGGAGCAAATTTTTTTTTCTCTAAGCATGAACAAGAACAAAAGAGATAAAAATCTGAAGCATCCTTTATTTCATCGGGCAATTTGTTTTTTTTTTTTTTCTGAGCGCAAAGAAGAAGAGGGAAACAAATCTTGTGCAAAAAAAAATCCAAAATAATAGAAAAAAAGAGTAAATTGATGAGTCACAATTTCTAACAGACCTTCTGAAAGTAGATAGTGTATTTGAGAGTGTCTATTTTATTTTTTGCCACATTAGGTTAACAAAGCTAATTAATAGAGTCATTGAAGATTTTTTTTTTATATATCTTTCTGTATTTATGATGTGGCAATAAAAATAGAGCATCCACAGTATAATTGGAGATTCTCTAAATCAATTTTTGTAGTTCTGTTGGTCAAAACCTCAAAACGATTAAGCACCTATATGTAGGAAACTTCGTTTGCAGTGATGTGAAGTAGTGATATATTTATTTATTAATTTTATTCAAGTCATTTAAAATTCATAAAAGTCATTAAAAATTTAGGTCTAAATGCATTTTAGTATCCTCTAAAATAGAATTTGTTTATATAGGAGTCTGTACAATTAATTTGTGCAATTGATACCATCTAAATTGAAAAAAGTTGCACTTTTGTCCAATTTAGGTCCAATTTACTTATAATTGATGAATTCTGTCAATTTAGAGATCATGTGCATAACAAATTACTTTCAAAATTGGTTTCTTCATTTCTAATTATACCAAAAAAAAAAAGATAAAATAAAAAGAGAGAAAGAAAAACCATAAATGAAATTTAAATTCTAAAAAATAAAAAGCCATAAATAAATTTACATTTTTTTTCATATTTTTTAATTTTTGGTACAATAAAAAATAAAAAAATTAATTTTGAAGTTCACGTGTTATACACGTAACTTCTAAGTTGATGAAATTTGTCAATTTTAACTAAATTGGACAAAAGTGTAACTTTTTTCAATTTAGAAAGTATCAATTTTAAAAGGTACTAAATTGTATTTAAACCAAAAATTTATAAATCACTTTTACTCATTTATACTTTTATAAATTCTTTAAAATTATAAGAATTTATTAAAGTTTACTAAAGATTATGATTAAAAAAAATCTATAAAAAAATTTTAAAATTATATTTGAATACACCCCTAAATATAAGAGAAATACATGTCTTTTCATTTTTTGCTGAATATTTTGTTATATTAACTAAAAAGGCGAAGGCCGTGAATCAAGGATCTGCCTAAGGGCTTGATCCAAGATCCATACAAGAAACAATATTGTTAGATAGAACATAAAGAGAAATACAACTAGAGGAAACCGAATTAAAATACAAGATCAATAGATGTCTATATGCAACAGAATACATAAAATACATGTTTCATGACTTAATAAACTAACACCCAAAATTAACAAGAAGAAAAAAAAATTGCTGAAGAACCTAAAAACCTCTATAAAGTATAACGAAATTTGAAGCTTATGTGACTCTACTTGGTCAAAATAAATTTACTCTGCATTTTGAGCTAGGTTATTAATTTTTTTTTAATTCTTCCTAATTATTTTTGTTTTTGTTTTGGATTATCAATTTTTGTTTAATTTCCTCAATTTAGTAAGGTGGAAGATTTGAAATAGAAAATGTTTTTCTTTTCGAAAGAATTGAAAATGCAGTTTTTAGTTAGGGGCGAACAAAAACCTAAATACTTGACCCAATGCGACTTTCCCAACCCATTCGGCCTAACTTGTGGAAAAAAAAAAAACTAAGTATTCGATTCTGGTGCAGGTTGTAGTTTTGTCAACCCAACACCACTGGAGTTGGGTTTCGAGTTTGTATATCAAAAACCCTGTGTAAAAATGTCCTAAACCTTGCTCAATTCTCTTCTATTCTTCTTACACTAGCCGTCAGTCATCACTTAGCCTTTCTTCTTTTCTCTTATATTTTCTTATGCTCATTTTTCCTCCAATTTCCTTTCTCTTCTATTCTCTTATGCTCTTTCCTCCATCTTCTCTCTTTTTTCTTTAGGGTTGTAGAGTTAATTTTTGTAGGTTGACAATTTTTATGATTCAAAATACTGAGTTATAAAATGTGTTAGTCTCAGCATGTTCCAGAGCAACAAAAGTAAATCTTAATTAGGAATGTTAAGTGATTTAGAGACGATTTTTGCAAGTTGTTAGGTGGGTATTTATACACTTTGCATACTTTAGTTTTCTGATAAAATATTCAAGCTTGTTTTGCATTGGATTTCACTACTTTTCTTGGATTCATTGTTGAAGTATTTTGACTAAGGGTTTAAATAATTTTTGTAGTTGGAAGTCAACATGTTGGTTTTAAGCGATGTTCGAAAAATGAGCATTAATTTTCAAAAAATGAAGCCAATTTTCAAAAAAATGGGCATCATTGTTCGAACAATTGGGCAAATTTTTGAAAATTGAGACAACTATTCGAACCATGGGCATCATCGTTCGAACAATGACACTAATTTTTGAACAATTGGTCGATTTTTAAATCCATATCTCCTTCACATAAGAAAATGTAAGAGAAACAAAACCCTAATTTTAATTGTCGACCTCTAAAGTTTTTCCATGGTTTAGGGAGTGTAGGACATTGTAGACCAAATCAAAACACTTATTGGTTCTTAATTTTCATCATAGATTGATTCTATCCAAGTTTTATGTATTTTCCTTGTGGATTTTTCATGGGTTTCATTGTTTCTCATGCTTCCACTTAGTGAGAGAATTTCATAGGTTTATTTCGTTTCAATTTATTTCAAGAACACTTCTCTTATCATAGCCTAGTGTATCTTTTTGACATTTTTTGCGACAAAAGGCTTGGAGATTATCTGCCTTGCGAGGAAAATCATTGAGACGATCATAATGAAGTTTGCTTGCGAAGAAGACTGTTGCCACAATGGAGCTATAAAAAAAGTAGCTAAGAAGTTGGTCACCCATTACACAGTGGCTAGAGACACTAATAGAACTCTTACACTTTAAGTTTTGTTGTGTATGGACTTAATTTTCTTACTTAGTAGATTTTGATAAAAATAGTGGCTGACACCTGTAATTTTCTTTTTATTGAGAGATGTTTTCCACTGTTTTCCACGAAAAAAATTGACGGTTGATTTTTACCTCAACTACAATATAAACTATCTACCAAAGCACTAAATCACAGCATCTCTTAGAAAATGCTATAAAAGTGGTCTCAGTTTTTTCCAAATAAGTTTTATAGCATTTGAAATTAAAAGATAGCTTAGGCGAGAAAAAACCCGCGTACCCCAAAATACTAACGCGCATGCCAAAATTTTACTTACCTGTGTACCCAAAAGCAAAATCTCATATGCATCTCCCTCTTTCACTCTCTCAGTCACGATCTCACATCTTTTAGACTCTCTCAGTCTCAGCTAGTTCTCTCAGTCACGATCTCTCACATCTCTCAGCCTCTCTTAGTATCACGATCTCTCACCAGCAATTGTCTCTTTTCCTCTCTGAGTCTCTCTTTCAGAAAAAAAGTAAGCACTTTGCCAGCCAACTCCACCCCAAAACCCTTTTAGATCTGTCTCTCTTTCTAGGGTTTTTGATGCGGGCATCATAGAGCCATATTCTACCATTGGAGCAAAAGATGATGATTTAAGCATGATGTCCAAGCAAAGAATGAAGGTGGTAATACTGCTCTGGAGATGCAAAGGCGAAACGAAGTAATTTTAGTTATTTTCGGATTACAATGGCAGTTTTGTAATTTAGTTATTTTCGGATTATAATGGCAGTTTCGTAATTATTGCTATTTCCATATTATAATGGCAGTTTTGTAATTATTTCTATTTTCGGATTATATTTCTTTAAGGTTAGTTTTTAGCCTTAGGATTACTTTCCTAATTATTTTATGGTCTAGATTGATTCTTAACCTAACCCTAATATCAATATAAAGGGGGAGTTACTAGCTTGTAAGAGACAACTTTGATTATTGATTATTGAGAATCTACTCTTGTTTTCAACAAGACTTGTGTGTTCCAAGAGAGGATAGTTCTTCTTCTACTTGTTGCATTGGGAATTGATCTTCTTATCAATGGTATTTACTTTGTGGCGAATTTCAATTTCATTCTTTGCCTTCGAATTAGTGTTGCTAGATACAATTGTTATCTAGAGGTGCTATAGGGCGGGTTTTTACCTAGGGTTTGTTCCATATCATCTTGTGTGTTGGGATTACAGTTTCTTTAAGCTTGGGGTTCCGCATCAGTTTTTATCTTTCTTTCTCTCTTTCTGATTCTTTCTCTTTATCATTTGTCCATCGCAACCCCCATTCTCTATTTCCATTTCCCGATTTGTTAGAGCCTTTAATTTCTCTATTCTACCGCCAGCTTGAGGACGCCTACAAGGTGCTCGAAATGGAGCCACCAACTTCTACTTCGTTACAGAGCTTCAGCACATCCTCACGAGCATTGTTAAGAAGCTTGAATCGTCTGAGTGCGAAGAGTGGAACTGGGAGGTAGATTTTGGGTCCAAACAAAAGAACCTATATTAGGATTTCATTTCCAAAATGGTCACCAAGTGGGAAGATGGTAATGGGTTGGGTTTGAGTTTGATGAAATGTTTTCTAGAAGTAATTTGGGCAATCTTGTTTATTTTATTTTAATTTTTTTGTATATTATGTTTCTATTTTTGGTGGTTGAGAAGAAGGAGAGGAAGCCTATTTTCGATTTGGCGGATGCAATTTGGCAAGTTAAAGTGTGACTTTAACTCTCAATTCCGTTTGGTTTATGGGAAAATTATGTGATTGTGCAGGATTTTTGACTTGGTCATATGTCACTATGCAGATTGTTCTTCTCCCTTCTTTAGGAAAAAAAAAACCTTTATAATTTGCAAATTTGATGCTTTTAGTCTCTTTAGAATTGTTAATTATTCTTTGGTTATTTAATTTATCTTTGCTAATCTATCTCTATTATTTTCTAGTTATTTTCAGGCTAGTGCCAAGTCTAATTTTGATGAAACTGTTGAAGCACGTGCAAAATTGGTATTGATGCGAAACGATCAGTAATGTACCAATTTATTCCTTTTTTCTTGTTGAAATGTTTAGTTCTAGTTTAATTTCAATCCAACCATTATTAGTATAAAAAATAGACTTGAGTTGTTGATACATTTTATTCATTTAAAAAATAAAATTGTTCAATCATGGTTTGGCTTCTAGATTCAACTGAGTAGTACCGTGGATATTTTTAAAAGAAAAAAATTGTTTTTTGGTTTCCAAATTTTTTGATTTTTTGATTCTATGATATAATTAATGTTCAAACCATTATTGGTTTCCAAATTTTTTGAAACTGTTGAAGCAAATGCAAAATTGAGTATGCGTATCTCTTGTATAAATAGGCTAGCATGGCTAGCTGGGTAAAGTTTTACCTGTCAGAAATTTCGCGCTCATGGCCCTCTGGGAGGCAAGGCTATTTTTCTGCAAAACAGGGAAAACACTTCCGACAATAGCCGGGGTTAGCATAATAAAGGAAGCTATAACTTCCATATTCAAGGGATAATAACCCCTACCCACATATATTAGGGGACAATAGTCCCAAAATGTCCTATTATGCATGATTATAGAAGCATAAGAGTAAAATAAAATGGAAAGTAATTATAAGAAAGCCCTAGGGTTAGATACAGCGCACCGTTCAACTTATAGCTAATATGATCTTTAACTTAGAAATCTCTATCTTTCTTAATGCTAGAAGAATAAGAATATCACCGTCTAAAATGTTTTGGTTACTTCATCGCCGATCTCTTTGGTTAACTTATCACACCAAAAAAGAAGGTTTATAGCTGCCTACACTGCCCTAGCAATTTGTCGAATTGCGAAGGCTTTCGATATCTTTGCCTTACCAATACTCCTACTTCATGGTCAAACACGGCCCTCTTGGTTTTTCAAATGACCTAACAGAGTAATTCAGGACTTACACCACGCGAAGCACTGACCAAACACCAGATACATCCAGTGACAAGACCTGCCTCGGAAATCCCTCTGGATTGTCCGGAGAAGTCCCGTCTGAGGAAGATTCCACCAGAACCCTACAGGGTGGCTGACAGAATCCTCATCGAAAAGAGGGTTTATTACACAAATAAACAATAATAAGACGAAATATGTAGATAAGAAATGCATCGCAACAACAATCTACTAGTCATACCAAAATAAATATTTAAACGGCTAAAGAAGTAGGTGGGAAAGTCAGAGCCGTTAAAAGAGATAGACAGGAAATATAAATAATACAAGTCTGAGATTAAACAGAATAAAAGAAACAGAGTCTATCACATAAATAAGAAACAGTAGCGGAAGTCGAGTGCGGATGCGATGCCGACGGTAGCTCACTAGAACCTGCAACTAGGACCTAGCAGACGGAATTTAAAATACAAAACGTGAGATATGAATATCTCCGTGAGTGCTCCTAGATAACTACAAAATATAATCAAGCAAGTAAAATTCTTTACTTTCAAACTTCACGTCACTCTTTGAAAAGTTTTCCGTTTTGAAAATAATTTTACAAAACCCTTAGTTTAACTCCCAAAAAATCATTAAATCAATATAACACAATTTAAGGGCAAAAACATAATATTTTAACCACTTAAAATCTCGCATCAATCAGTAGAACCATAAATAAATCCCATAAAACATTTAAATTCATTTGTCAAACATAGTCTCATAAAATGCCAAGTAAATGGGCCACAACCCATAAATCAAATACCATGGGGTACAACCCACAAATTCAAAACCAACAGTCTAATATCACAAATCAACAGTCATGTATCAAAATTGGTATCACATTCGAGTATCGTGCCGTGTGACCTTCAGCGTCTTGATGGCGTCACAGGCGGGGGAAGGGGGAATAACTCATCACAGCGGACCGGTGTCCCAAATACGTCATGGCAGGATCTCATCATCTCTCTCCCAACACGTGTCCGCAGCAGAGGATGACATAATATAATAATAATAGCGCGCATAATAATCATACATCTTAATCAACATCTCGATACTGTGTGATACTCCTAAAAATCATTTCTAAAATCATCCATCACCTGATATCATCAATTGTTCAAATCCTTTTATTTTTAAACAATTTTTCAAAATCTTCTATCTTGAAAAATTTTACGAAAATAATCAAATATTTTGAATATTAGAAAATTGCCCCAAAAATTTTTTAAATTCCACAAAAGCCACAGCTTTTCTTTAAAATTATCATTTACTACAAAATTACGAAAATAACCAAAATCTCATAAATCACCGAAACCATTTTAAAACACAAATCTCATATTTATTCCAAATAAATATGAGTTCCATTAAAATCACAAATACATATATAGTCTTGAATCATCAACCATTTAAATCAACATATAATATATTTAATAAGCATAATTTAAATGCACAAGAAAATTCAATCAAAACAAATCATATGTGATTCAATCATAATAGTATATAATCCCAAAATGTTTAGAAAATAAATGCACTCACAGATCCGAAACGTGCTCTTGCTCGATCTCCAGTCCAGCCTTCGGTCATGCACGAACACTTTCAATTTGAAGATTCGTTGCAGCCAATGATCCGAATCAGTCCCGGAAGATCAGACCTCGACTAGAATTGGGAGTTTCCGAATCCGACCGAAATTGGATCAAATTGACAGTACAACAAGCTTGCCCACGACCCAAGAAACGTGTTGGGACAAGTGGTGAGTACTCACTTGCAGTTGTTTGCCTCGCCGGAGGGAATGAAGTTCCGGCCAAAGATTGAGTTTGTCGGGGATGTTAACGGTGGAGGAGGCAGAAGGGAGACCTCGTGTGACGACCTGGATCTAGAGCTAGAGTAAGTGTGGGCGGGTGCAAGGGCACTGGCAGGCTACCTTACTGGCATAGCCAGAGTAAGTGTGGGCGGGTGCGAGGCACTGGCAGGCTACCTTACTGGCAGAGATCGGTGTCCAATCCCACATCGCCCGAATGTGAAAAGGGGGTCATGTGGTTATGTTTCAAATGTAAAGTAAGCGCTCTCTTAATAACCAAGGCCTTTTCAGAGCGTTTGGCTTCAGAGTTGGAAGAACCTGGGGTTAAGCGTGCTCCAGTGGAAGCATTCCTAGGATGGGTGACCTCCTGAGAAGTCTGACCAAAACTCCATATCGTCTGAAGTGCGGTGGCTAAATTGGAGACAATATTGGTTGGAGAGAGAGTGTGGTGTTACACCTCGGGTTAGCTTCACCGGCATAAGGGGAAGCTTTCTGGATGGGGGGTGCACCACCACTTGTCGACGGTGGAGCAGATCGGCGATGGCTCGTGAGCACGGAAGGCGGAGGTGCGTTCGGCGCGTGGAACGGTGTCGGAGCTCAGCCAATTGCAGATCAAGTCACCTGCGTGGTCTAAAGCTCGTGATAGTGACTGTGTCATGCCACTCGCCAGAAAACAGAGTAGATCTAGGTGGAGGTGGTGGCTGCCGCATATGGTTTTTCTGAGACTTCGAGGCCATTTTCCGACTTGCTCCAGCAGTTTTCCGAGACCAAACTTGGTACCAACGTTTAGATCATGACACCAGCTTTCTGATGGTACCAATGACACGTCCTAACTCCACCGGACGAGGAAGATATGGCCAGCTAAAGGTGGTATTGCTACAATGAGAAATACCCCTCTTTCTCTCTCCCCGCACCTTTCTCTCTCTAAAATCAAATTTAGTCGTCCAAAGAGGATGAAACCCTTATTTAAAGACCCCCAAGACCCACAACAATTAATGGTAGTTGAAAAAAACCATAAAATACCTTTATTTAAATTGAAAATGCCAAAAAGTACTGAAATAAAATACCTGGTAGAAACAAACTGTCCTGGAATTAAAGTACAATCTTTGATTGACCATAACTTACAATCTATAACTCCGATTTGGGCGTGCTGACAGTCTACGGACTCGTGGCGACATTCTCTATGCCAATCATGAAAATGTTTGAGTTAAAAGATGCCCGAATAAAAAGTCAACATTAAGCCTCCAAATGGTCAATCTAGTCCAAAACACAAAGAAGAAGAATAAGAAAAAATTCGGGTTGTTACATCTAGACTAGGAAAACACTTAACGACTTATGGGGCTCTTTAATGTTGATTTCTCAACCATAAACCAAAACACATTATAAGATAGATTCAAATTCTTCTAGCTTAAGAACTAGAAGGGTTTATTCATTAAAAACAAAAAAAGAAACTACATAGTTGAGGGGCCAATATCCCCCTGGGGTAAGAGCACTGGGTACTCATTACCTTTAAAAGAGATTAAAAGAGAGAAAAATAGAAGAAAGGTTCGAAAGATATCCAGAGAGTTATTCTAACAACTGAACTTTCTTACATATTTATAGACGATGGTCTAACTACAAGGTTTATGCATGGACGTGTTTTTTGACAAAGGCACATGAGTCATCTGTAAAGTAAGAATATGCTTTTAAAAGCTAAGGCGACGAGTGTGACATCGTATATGGGCTGGTTCCTCAATTATCTCCTCATTTTCTTTTAGAAGGAATCTTGGGCTTTTGGTGGTCAAATCGTGCCAGCGCATCTCTTCTATCCACATTTTTCATACAGAGAATAACTTTCCATGTTGTTGTTATTCGTAGTGGAAGACAGCTATAGTTGGCTAGTATTTATCATCACTTTAAAGTCGGTTATGGCATTTTCATAAAGAACGGCTTGTATGATGACACGTCATTTGTCTCTCTAGACATAATGATGTCCTTTTGCAAGCTGTTTCTGGATTAGTTGTAACCCAATGTTTCTAGCTTTCTCATGGTCCATCCTTATTGCTTTTGGATGAATAATCCTGCTATCCATAGGCTTGCCTTGCCAATTAGTGGGCTTTTCTTCTGATCCATGAGTTTGTGCTTCTTGAATTAGTAGAATTGAAGGATATGTCCTTGGTCTACTTTCTACAATGTCTTTGAAATTTCTCCACTCACGATTTTTGAATATAGGAGGTGCAGAGTAAACATTTACCCATATAGGTGGAACACCATGAACTCCAAGGAAGTTTATGAACTCCTGGATTGACTGTGAACAATGACTAAACATTTATTCACTGTCATGACGAATCTGCACATACTTAACAAACCCGTTATTTAATAAATCGGCAAAAATAAATGAATCCATAAACCCAAATACAGAAAATTTTGCATGTTCCTTTCTCGTAGCTACAATCTTGATGTAGTAGAGACATTTGTTGGTATCAATATTTCTTATACCACTTGAATAGGTCGTGATGATTGCCTTCTTGCATGGCAGTGTATTGATCTTCTCATTTTGCAATATCTTGAAAATAGGTTGGAAAGATATTCCTCTAAATGAATTCTTGCGAAAAAGGGGCTTCATCGTTGAGGTTCTCGATAGAGAATTCCATTGGAGCTTGTCTGGATATCATTGGCTCCCATGTCTAATTTCCTCCCTATTCAGAAATTTGGATGACATTGTTGAGGTGACTAAACTCATCCTCAATACTCCGTACAATTCTGGGATCCATAGTCTCGACACAAACTATATTCCAAGTTTGGTGAAGCAATTATCTTTGTCCATCATGTATTTCGATTGATTTGGTGGAGATCTTCCACAACTTGATGGTTTTTCGATCAACAACAAATCTTCTTTGATTGAGATATTCTAAACCAATGGACTGAGAAACTATTGGTACAAGTAGTGGGCCTATACTGGTTGTTACCTAGGCCTTTGGCACATTGCCAAAGATTTTCATCCTGTTAATGTTGGGCTATTAGCCTCTTGCATAAATAGGTTAGCATGGCTAGTTGGGTAAAGAGGAGTCGGCTTGAGCTTTCTTCCTGTTTGGTCAGTTTGGATCCTGACTTAGCAGTTTCAGAACTCAGTTCAGATCCTAAGTTTCTCTCTTTGAGCTGCATATTGATAAGCTCTAGTTCAAGCTCAAGTTTTTGCTTCATCAAATCATTTTGGGAAGCCATTCTTGAAATTTCAATTCCTGAAAGAAATTTGGTTTTTATTAAATCAGTCTGATGGGACAGTTTGTTCAAGAATAGTTTTGGCAAAAGAGATACATTCAATGGGATGATCTTGATGCAATGCAACATGTTGTGCATATTCTCTAGTGAAAGTGGCTGCAAGATAATTTTCTAGTTCCGAAAAGATGTTCTAGCTTCATTCCTATAAAGGTGCTGATTATCATCTTATCCCTGAGATGCACCACCAAAAACATTGGTTTATGCTAACGACACCAAAGCTAAAATAGCAAGAGTTGTAAAAGCAAGATCATTCCAGCTTGGATCTCAACAATACAAGCAGGATTTCTGGTAGCATTCAACTATAAATTATTTTTTTATTCTTGGTAATAACTTCTAGATTCAACATATGCCTATTGTTGTTACTGTTGATTCTATAATTTTGCAAGGAAAAACTGTGATTCCACTGCATAATCTACAACTCCCAGTCTCTCATCAGATTTCTGTGTGCAAGCATGGTGATATACCACAGGTTAAAACTTGTACCGGAAAATCAAAAATAGATATAGGAAAAAACTTTGCTTGAAATCAAGGAAATTCTACAACCCTTTTTTTTTTTTTCTGAAAATCCTATTGCACTTAAAAGATCTTCAAATGTTAAATGTAAGATCGAGCATCTACCAAAGAAGACACTCGAAGAGAAGGAAATCACTATCCCAATTAGGATATCTCATATCAAAGCTAGTCTAGAGGATAGACTTCACTTCAAAACCCAAATAGTTGAATTACTAAAATACGACCTCATTAGGTGTAGCAAGTCAGGCTATAGTTTCCTAGCCTTCATGGTCTCAAACCATAACGAGCAAGTAAGGCATAAACCAAGAATGGTAATCAACTACATTCAGTTGAACAAAGCTACCATCAGCGATGCATACTGGATTCCTATCAAGGATGAACTCTTTCAGAGATTGAGAAATAGTAAGTATTTCTCTAAGTTTGATTGAAAATTCAGATTTTTCTAAGTAGAAATGGTGGAAGACTCGAAGTAGTATATGACATTTAGCTGTTGTGAAGGAAACTTTGAATGAAATGTGATGCCTATGGGTTTCAAAAATGCTCTAAGCATATTCCAACAAAAAATGGATGAGGTAATAAATCCTTATTCTAAATTTTATATGGTTTACATTGACGATATTCTTATTTTCAGCAGAGATCAAGAAATTCATTTGCAGCATCTATATTTAGTTGTTATAGCCTTGAGAAATCACAGCATCATCCTTTCTGAATGAAAGGTAAAGTTTAACCAGCGAAGGATCGAATTCCTTGGACTGGAAATTGAAGATGGACGAGTCAAGTTACAACCTCATGCATTGAATTTTCTCAATAGCTATTCTAATGAAATAAAGAATAAGCATCAGCTCCAACGATTCTTAGGTTGCATTCAATATGCTACTAACCATTATTTGCCTAGTACTGGAAATCTTAAGGTTTCTTTGCAGGATAAGTTGAGGAAGAAGAATCAGTGGAATTGGACCTTTGAAGACAGCAGCACAGTTGCAAGAATAAAAGAAATGTGCAGGAAAATCCCTGTTATGACTCTACCCAAGGATGAAGACAAAGTCATCATTTCCACAGACGCCAGTGACGTAGCATGGGCCTGAGTTCTATGTTACCTACCTCATAATGAAGGAGAAACTTGGGATCATCAAGAACAACTTGCGATATACGCTAATGGCATCAGTGATGAGGACATTGAGCCATACAGAGGAGAATCATACAGAGGAGGAGGTTATCTTGTAATGTAGTTTATTAGTTAAGGATATATTATTCTTTTACTTCTTATTTCTTAAGGGATTTATTTTAGGTTTTATTTCCTAATTTCTAGGGTTTAGGAAACCATATGTGGAATATATTATTTCTATATAAAAGCCAATTCGGCCAGCAATAAGACAGATACATATTATTCAGCAAATAGTGTGAGAGTTATTTTCTCTTCTCCTTTGTTCTTCTAGTTCACGCCTAGGGCTTGTCTAAAGAACAATTTTCTAACTTATCAATCAAAGAGAGAAGCTTTGATTGTGGTGTTTATAGCAAGGTTATTGTCTCTTCCATAGACAATGGGTCAAGATTCCATACCAAGGTTCCAATATCTTGTTAGATTGAGGGTTGAGGTTAACTTCGTAATCATTGAACCATTGTAGAATGATCCATTCCGTAGGGATTCACATCAGTTGGTATCAGAGCACGGATTCTACAGGTTCAATCTATCTTTAAGTTGTTTCCGCAAGTCATCAAAAAAAAGCCAAATCTTAGTAGCAGGCGCCTGGGATCATGCATGGGAATGCGCTAGACTGTTCTGTCTTCTCGAAAAAAAAAATCACTTCTTAAAATTTTCTTTTATATTATAGTTTGGAGGTATGAGACGTGCTATTTGAACTATCTGGCACTAGTAAAAATATATATTGCCCTTTTTTTCGGTCATTTGAATTCATTCTACTTCTCTTTTTTCAATAATTTTGCTAGACATTACACAGATTTTAGTTAGTAATTTGATTTGAAATGTTGGAAGTGTGCTTTGAAAGTTAGCCTATGTCTGAATTGGTAAGAACTTAGTGAATACAATTAAGAGTGGTTAAAAGCCTAGTTGAGTGTAAACACGAGATGTCACAGCAAGGTGGGACGTCTCAACCTAGAGGGTTCGAAGCTTCTAATGATACGAGAGCGATTATGGAGGCAATGACAAGATAATTTGAGCAGATGAGTGCAATGATGGATTCACAGATAGACTTAAAGTTTGATGGACTGGAAGAAAGGATACACCGAGTGGAGAATAGGCAGGGAACACAACGAGGTGAAAATCATGACCTACCAAAACCACAACCACAACGTTGAGGCTATGTGGGTGGTCACCAACGGGCTGTAATGAAGGGAATGTGGGTCAACCAACGTAGTTTTGAAAACGAATATGAAGCTGACATGGAGGAAGCACAAGAAGTATTCGGTAGAGGTCCAAACCAGAGGGACTATGGAGGCTGAATGAATAGACCAAGGTATCGAGAGGCAGATGATGACTTGAGCAACATCAAAATGAAGATACCATCATTCCAAGGAAAGAATGATCCAAAAGCTTACTTTGAGTGGGAGACCAATTAAAACATTGAATGACATGAAAGCTGTGATGAGGAAGTGCTTCATTTCGAGCCATTATCATAGGGACTTGTACCAGAAATTACAGAGGTTTACATAGGGCAGTAAGAGTGTTGAAGAGTACCACAAAGAGTTGGAGATAACTATGATTTGTGCTAATGTGGTGGAGGAATAAAAGGCAACCATGGCACGTTTCTTAAATGGGCTACATCATGAGATAACTAATGTGGTGGAATTACAACACTATGTGGAGATTGAAGAGTTGGTGAACAAATCAATTAAAATTGAGAGGCAACTTAGGCTAACCAAGCAAACCCATGGGGTACCAAGCGGGGGAACATATTCCAAACCAAATTGGATTATACATGAGGAAATGCTTACTTGGAAGGATAGGTCTGTGGCACAACAAGAGCAGCCTAAAGAGGTTAAGGTCGGCTCTAGCCCATTTTCAGGTAAACCTGACATTTCAAATACACCGAGTCGTGATATTAAATGTTTTAAGTGTTTGGGTGAGGGTCACATGGAAAAATAGTGTCCTAATCGGTGTGTGATGATTTTGAATGAGGGAGGTAAGTATGAGTCTGAAAATGAAAAAGATGAAGAAAATGAGATGCTGCCATTGAAGGAAGGTGGTGATTCTGAGTTTGCCATAACAGGGGAATATTTTGTGGTTCGGAGAGTAATGAGTGTTCAAACCAAGGAGGAAGATGACTCACCACAACGTGACAATTTATTCCACACTAGTTGTTTGGTCAGTGGAAATGTTTGTAGTATGATCATTGATGGTGGGAGTTGTAACAATGTAGCTAATAGCCTCATAGTGGAGAAACTGGGATTAAAGACCTTGAAGCATCCAAGACCTTACAAGCTGCAATGGTTGAATGATTGTGGTGAAGTGAAAGTGGTGAAACAAGTGGTGGTTCCATTTTCAATTGGGAGGTATTCAGACAAGGTGATTTGTGATGTGGTACTCATGCATGCAGGTCACTTATTATTTGGGAGACCATGGAAATTTGATCGAAAAGTGACACATGATGGATACAAAAATTGATATTCTTTTGAGTTTAAAGGAAAGTCACATACATTGATGCTGATGACTCCTACCGAGGTGTATGAAGATCAAATGAGATTACAAAAGCTAAGAGAGACCTATGGTGAGAGTACATCTGAGAGTATAGGCAATAGTGAAACTAAGAGCTCCAAAACACAAATGAGTGGAAAGAAAGAGAAAAGAAACATCACAATTTCTTTGCGAGTGTGAGTCCTATTAGGAGAGCATTGACTTTGAACAAGCCGATGATGTTGCTTGTTTATAAGGCAGCTTTATGTTCTTCTAATGATTTTCACACTTGTGTTCTTAGTTGCATTGTGTTTGTTTTGCAGAAATTTGATGAAGTTTTTTCCGATGATCTACCAGGAGGATTGCCACCAATTAAAGGAAATCGAACAACAAATTGATTTAATTCGGTCAGCAATAAGACAGATACATATTATTCAGCAAATATTGTGAAAGTTATTTCCTATTCTCCTTTGTTCTTCTCGTTCATGCCTAGGGCTTGTCTAAAGAACAATTATCCAACTTATCAATCAAAGAGCGAAGCTTTGATTGTGGTGATTATAGCAAGGTTCTTGTCTCTTCCATAGACAACGGGTCAAGCTTCCATACCAAAGTTCCAATCTCTCGTTAGATTGAGGGTCGATGTCAACTTCGTAACCATTGAACCATTATAGAACGATCCAACCTGTAGGGATTCACATCAATCATCGTTTATGAAAGAAAAGTGAAGATTAACCAACGAAGGATTGAATTCCTTGGACTATAAATTGAAGATGGACGAGTCAAGTTACAACCTCATGCGTTGAATTTTCTCAATAGCTATTCTAATGAAATAAAGAATAAGCATCAACTCCAACGATTCTTAGGTTGCAATCAATATGCTACTAACCATTATTTGCCTAGTATTGGAAATCTTAAGGTTTCTTTGTAGGATAAGTTGAGGAAGAAGAATTAGTGGAATTGGACCTTTGAAGACCGTAGCACAATTGCAAGAATCAAAGAAATGTGCAGGAAAATCCCTGTTATGACTCTACCCAAGGATGAAGACAAAGTCATCATTTCCACATACGCCAGTGACGTAGCATGGACCGGAGTTCTATGTTTCCTACCTCATAAGGGAGGATAAACTTGGGATCATCAAGAACAACTCGCAATATACGCTAATGGCATTTAGAGCAAGACAGAACATAAGTGGTAAACTTTTGATAAAGAACTGAGAGCCATAAGAAAATCTCTTAAGGCTTTCAGGTTATTTTGTTTCGATAAGGAATTTATTTTAAGAACTGATAATAAAGCTGTTATTGGTTTTCTTAAATCCAAATCCAAAGACGAAAATAACCAACACTCTTCTAAGTGTGTCAGGGATAAGATCACAATCAGTGCCTTTACAGGAATGAAGCTGGAACATCTTCTCGGAGCAAGAAATTATCTTGCAAACACTTTCACTAGAGAATATGCAAGCATGTTGCATTGCATCAAGATCATCCCATTAGATGTATCTTTTTTGCCAAAACTATTCCTAAAAAAACTGTCCCATTGGACTGATTTTATAAAAACCAATTTTCTTTCATGAATTGAATTTTCAAGAATGGCTTCCCAAAATGAGTTGATGAAGCAAAAACTCGAGCTGATCAATATGTAGCTTAAAGAGGGAAACTCAAGATCTGAACTGAGTTTTGAAATTGCTAAGTCAGGATTCGAATTGACCAAACAGGAAGAGAGCTCGAGCTGACATGTAAAACCTTTTTACCCAGCTAGCCATACTAGCCTATTTATGCAAGAGGCTAATAAGCCCGACATTAACAAGATGAAAATCCTTGGCAATGTGCCAAAGGCCCAAGTTGGCCAAACAGTCAGTATAGGCCCACTGCTTATACCAAGAGTTTCTTAGCCCATTGCTTTAGAATATCTTAATCATTGAAGATTTGTTATTGATCGGAAAACCATCAAATCATGGAAGATCTCCACCAAATCTATCAAAATACATGACATACAAAAAGAATTGCTTCACCAAACTTGGAATGCAATTCGTGCCAGGACTATTGATCCTATAATTGTGCAAAGTATTGAGGATGAGTTTAGTCACCTCAACAATGTCATCAAAATTTCTAAAAAGGGAGGAAATGAGACATGGGAGCCAATGATATAGACAAGCTCCAATGGAATTCTCTATCGAGAACCTCAACGATGAAGCCCATCTTTCGCAAGAATTCATTCGGAGGAATATTTTCCCAACCTATTTTCGAGCTATTGCAAAATGGGAAAATCAATACACTGCCATGCTAGAAGGCTGTCGTCACGACCTATTCAAGTGGTATAAGAATATTGATACCAATAAATGTCTCGACTACACCAAGGTAGCTATGAGCAAGGAACGTGCAAAATTATCAGTATTTGGGTTTATGGATTCATTTAGTTTTGCTGATTTATTAAATAATGGGTTTGTTAAATATGTGCAGATCTGTCATGATAGTGAATAAATGTTTAGTCATTGTTCACAATCAATCCAGGAGTTCACAAACTTCCTTGGAGCTCATGGCGTTTCCACCTATCAAGGTAAAGGTTTACTCTATACCTCCTATATTCGAAAATCGCAAGTGGAGAAATGTCAATGCACTTTGTCACTAATTAGGGATATTTATCAGCTAATTTTGTCCTAAAAAATCTTTTTTATTAAATAATATTTTTTGCTAAATTAGCAACGATTTTCATCGCAAAATATTCACTAATTTGTGATGCTTTTCGTCACTAATTAGTTGATATTTTGTTATGAACGGCGTTGCAAAAAATAAAAAAATTCATGACAATCTCCTGGCGGCGCTGTTATAGGAAAATTCAAGACACATTTTTTTATCATGAATTTTTAACACTTTCAACGATAGTAAATTTCGGGACACAAAATATTGCATCGGCATTTACAATACGACGCAGTTTTTACATCTCATATTAACATTTTTGTTATAGTGAATGCTCAAAAAAATCTATAAAAATTTATAAATGTATATGAATGAGTGATAAACAAAAACACCAAAGAAAAAATTACAATAAAATCTCTAGATGATGAAAAACCTAATTCAAATAAAATTTGACGAAAGCTAAAATTTACTATAATAAAACAGACAAATATTTTGTATTTTTTTTATCTTAAAAAACTAAACAAGATCGAAGACTTACTAAAAACACACAAAAGATGCAGAAAGTCAAATTGATACTAAGAGAAACACACAAAATAAAATCAACCAAAAAAATAAAAGAAATTGAATTACTTACCTCTTTTTTGCTTTGAAACATATTTTTGTCCTAGAATTGGTGATTCTTTTGACTTCACTTCCAGTACTCGAATGAAAAAAAAAAAAATTAAGATTACAAACCAAAAAAAAAAAAACATTAATAAAAATTAACCCAATATTTTTATTTTCTAATTTTCATATTTTTTTTGTTCTTTTTACTTTTTTTAGATTAATACAATAAAACAAATAGCAAAGAATATAAAGAAGGAGAAATAAAATTCTTAAATTACCTCTAAATCTAATTCGTCTTATATGAAGAAAAACTAACATATTCTTTCATGACCAATGTAGTCTATATCTAGTAACATTTACCATAAGAGCTAACATTTAGCCATGTTTGAGTAGCATTGTACCATATGTAACGTTTATTTTCTAAATAAAATATTGAGTGATACGTGGCGAAAGCTAGATCATAGATTAAATGTAAAAAAACTCATCTTGAGTTCCACATCATATGCAGGCTTTGTTCTTCCAAAGTGACATTGGTTCATAACTGAGTGCTTTCAGTGCATAACTAAGTAACGTAATCTTTAATGGGCTACGTTGTTTATCTCTTGTAATATTGACCAAAAATCTAACATTTAGCCTTTTTCAAATAATATTTTGCAATAACTATGTAACATTTACTTTCTTACTAAATAATGAGTGACATGTGGTGTAAATGGGACTGTCGATTTAATGTTAAAACATTATGCCGCAAGATCTACATCCTACATAGATTTTGTCTTTGTAGAATAAAATTTATTTATGACTTGAATATTTTTGATTCATAGCTGAATACTATATTATTTAATAGACAACGTTATCTATGTTGTATAATATTGACCATAAAATTAATATTTAGCCATGCCTTATAGTTTTGTGCCATAACATAATAAAATTTATTTTCCAAATAAAATAATGAATGAGATACAGTGAAAACATAATTACCAAGAAAAAGATAAAGTGAAAACAAGACTTTTGATATCATTCTGCCTTGAGATCCACGCCCAAAATATTATGTTTTATTCAAAGTAATATGAATCATGTGATCCATGGCTTATTCTACACCGTTAATACAATTCAAAAAGTAAACAACTTTTAACCTCGAGATTCGCATCAAAAGATATCACTCTTCCCTTAAAAAAAACGCATTTATCAGCCAATTCCTCTCTCCTAAGACCTTTAAATTGCTAAATTTATCAATTTTTCAACCCTGCCACGTGTCAATCATTGGCAACGTCTCGGCAAGAATCTCTCTTTCAGGGGCACTCAATTTTTTTTCAAAAATTAGACCTCAAAAAAATTAGAATCCCCTAAACGCTGAAGCCCTTCAAAACTCTGACGTCGTTCATCTTCCATCTTCAAGCATTCATCTCGTTCATCTTCCATTTTAACAAAAATATATTGAATTTACATGTCTTAAGACTTAAATTTAATAGTTTAGATTGGAGATGATTAAACTATTTTGTTCTTGCTAGACCAATATGCATTGAAGGATTAACTTTTGGTCAATTTCGGTTAGGATTTACTTTGCTTTTATTTTATTTATTTATTTTTTTTGTATTGTTTGATTCTTTTCTGTTTCCTTTTTCAATAAGGTTCTGTTTGCAATTTGTTCTCGCAGTTTCTAATATTAATTATCTTTTTCCATATATATTCTTAATCTATTTGAAAAATTGGTAAACGATAGGGTGCACTTACTATGCCTTTTTTGTGTATTTTATTAAGTAGTTAATCTTGAACTAATACATAATGAATGATTATAATAATTTCCTTCTTTGGAGTCATATATCTTTTTGCAGAGTGGGATTTGGACTTTAAGATGAGGAACTAGATGCAGTCATTACGAAGATAAAGTCTTAGTTTAGGTACTATATTGATCACTTGCTGTTAGAATGTAGAAATTAGTCTTCAGTTTCAGGAAATTATGCAATGATCTATAGTATTGTGGAAGCAATATGATTGAGGTTCAATTTAATGACCATTATTAGATGATTATGGAGAAGAAATCTAAGGTTAATTACTAGTGGTTACCTAGATTAGCTAATTAAAATGGCCCAAAAGTATTTTATATGTAAGAAACAACTATGCAAGAAGTTTATGAGCTCCTTTTAGTCGTTAAATTTAAAATGCTCTAAGTTTTGCAGAAAATATGACTATCCAAAGAAGGCCCCACCATGTTTTTATCATGTGAAAAATAATTTCAAAGGAGGCGAGATGTTTGGATTAACAGCCCTGAGAGGTTAGACGAATTTATTTATATCTTTACTTGTTAGCTCCAAAAATTATGCATTGGCAGCCCTTTAGGATTTGTACATAGCAATTTGGAATGTAGTCCGTTGGCTGTTTTAATTAATCTTTAGTGTTCATGTAGGTTTTTGCTGCACTATACAGCCTTAGATTTACACGTATTGACCTAGGACTAAATGTGTCTCAAATCTAAATACCTCTTTAGCCTTCCAATTTAACTTATAGGCCTATAAATTAATATATTTCTATTTTTGCAGCTTGAATATCTTTCTTTTCCTTTGGTTTCATCTCTAAAAACGATATGTACCATAAAATCAGACTTATTAAAAGTTTCGTGTGCTGCTTTGTGTTTTTCTTTTCTAATTGTAGCATTTATTGAGTTGGCACATTCAAGTAATGGTACCACACAAATGGGACAGATTATGGACTGCAAGATAATAAACCAAAACACAGGAATTCCTCTAATAAGGACGAGAAAAGGAATCTGTTGGTTGTTCCTTTTCATTTTGTTCGTACAGATATTTCTGGCATTAAGGAGGACACCTTAACAGTTTTAAATAGGATATTTTGTATCTTCTTTCTGTTGGTAATTAATATGATGTTTTGTATCCTATTACAGTTTTTTATGAGTTATCTGCTTCATGTTTATCTAAATGAGAAGAAATTAAAATGTCAATGCAGCTATTATTCAATCCTCAAACAAAGACTCTTAAAATGATTAGAAACAGATGATGAAAATCAATTTTAAAGACCTAAAAAAAAAACTGGACAGCAAGCACAAATAACTAATGCAAAATTAATAAAAATTTGAAATTCGCAAACTTACTATTTTGATTACTTGAGATGCAAGTAACCCAAAACAATAGCTAATGACTAAGAAAATTAATTTAGAAACTCTAAATATGCAAGAAAACAAATACCAAACAAAATTAAATTCAGAACGGCTAGTGAAAACGCAAAACAAACTCAAACAACAACTAAAGGCAATAGGATCTTAAACAAAAATTTAAAATAAATCCTTAAAATGCAAATTTGATGCAAATATTATTCTATATTACCGTGGACACATAAAATAATGAAATAGAACTGAAAAGAAGCAAAGAAAATCTAATTTGGACAGCCAAAAAGCACAAAACTCGACAGTACACAATAATTGTAAAAACTGCACAGCTTTGATGCATTTCAAACAAACAAGCCTAAACTTAGTGCAATTTTGTATTTTTTTCTATGATCCTAAACAAGCAGAAACTAGAATAACTAAAGAACTTGACAAAAATAAAAATAAAAGACTAAAATACTCAAAAACTGAAAATAACAAAAATGGGAAAAATATTCTTTTGAATTTTTCAATCTGATGCTTCTACAGGCTAAAAATACTAGATACAAAACTCAAAAAAATATGAAAAAACTTTTAAATTTACCTTAATATGTTAAAAGCAAGCATGCAAAAGAAAAAATTCAAATAAAATCTCTAAATAACTAAAAAATTAATTCAAACAAAACCAGACAAAATTGACAAATAATGAAATTACTAAAATAAAACAAAGAAGCATTTTTGTATTTTTCTTTGACTCCAAGAAACTAAACAAAATTAAAGACTCAATAAAAACACAAAAAATGCAGAAAAACAATTACTAAAATGGTTTCGAGCTGAGTCTAGGCACCCCAACAATGTTGGCACCCCCATAAACAACCTGACAATAATATTAAAGATAATAAAAAGTCATACAAAGAAAAGAACCACCAACCCGACCACGGGGTAGACTCGACAAACACAAACCCCAACCCGGCCTTGTTAAAACCTTAAATTAGAAAAATCCCAATGGAAAAAACTAATATAATGAAAAAGAGTACCGGGACTAATTACAAAATCTATATAATTTGTCCTCCTAAAATTAGGATAGAAATTTGATAAAAAGAAATCCGGGAGATTCCACCACCAAACATCCAAAGACACAGTCAATGCATGCTTGGAATGCGAACCTGCAATTGAAATACCTTCCTTAAAAATATGAAAAATACAAAAAGAAATGCTAGAAATGAAATCTAAACAAGAAGCCCACCGAGCTCTAGCAAACCAAGGCACATCCCGAGATCTAGAGATCAAAAAACTTGCATCAGATACATGGAGTCACATTCGAGCAATACATGATCTAAGTTGCATCCAACGCAAAAATGGCAGCCAACAATTCCGCCTTAAAAGCCAGCCTATTACCTAAAGGAATAGCAAAACAACCCTTAACAAGACTCTGACTCCTGCAAAAAAACCTCCCCTGCCAGCCAAACCCGGCGCCCCCAAAGCAGCCCCATTGGTATTGACATTAATCCAACCAATGTGAGGAAGCATCTAGTGCATAGGCAAAATCCAAGGAGCTTTCCTGGGCAAACCAGCAACCCCCAACCTACGTAGCACCACCAAGTCCTCTACAGAATTATTCATCGGCCTTGTCTACAAACTATTAGATTCATCGGCTCTGTCTGCAAACATCGAATGAGCAACGGATAAAATAGATCTGTAAACAGGAATGTTAGTATCTTGAAAATGAGTAGAGTTTTGTGTAAACCAAATAGTAGAAAAAATAGCAAAAATCTTAGCTTTCAAAAGATAACTAATCTGAGGACTACACCAATCCTCCATAACCTTTTGAAGAAAATCCAAAATTGACCCCTGAGAGTAAATATGAACACCAAAGACCGAAGAAATCAATCCCAAATAGCCTTTGCATATCAGCACTGAATAAACAGATGAATATAAGACTAAACTTCACCTTTACAAAGATGGCCACGAGAAGATCCTTGTTGAAATAAAGCAACATCCAAAGGCAATTTACCTTGCAACAACCTCCATATAAAACTGAAGAATGCCAATCATATCCCTAGAAAACAACTGACCATTGCTTGAAAACTTCCAAACCAGCAAATCAGGTCCCAAAAAATCTATTTTAGTATCCACAATTAGACTAACTAAATGCAGATAAGCCACCCTGGAACAAAAAAGAAAATCCTAAACCCCTTCTGGTCTCAAAAAAGAAGACACCAAAGTATTTGAAGAAACCATATGTGGCAATAACTTAACAAGACGAACCCCCAACCACTTATCAAGCCAAACGAAGCCTAGAATGGTGCCCAATAATCTAAAAGCTTTCAGAAGATAACTAATTATAAAGGGTCCAAATGTCCAACCAAATAATAGAAGAAATATTAAAATAAACCTTAAGCTTGCCCAAAAATGAGCACACAAAAAAGAACACACAAAAGAATCATTAGACATAAACTTCCATGTCAACTTTGCTAATAAAGCCAGGTTAAACAACTTCAAATTCTTCAAACCCAAACCACCAATTTTCTTAGGTAAACAACAATTATTCCGAGCAACAGTGACCAACTTCTTTGTTAACACTGAACCAGTTCAAACAAAGTTTCGAATATATTTATTCAAAGAAGAAATTAAGCTCAAAGCCAGTTATAAACCATAAATGAGTGCACAAACATCGAAGTAATCACAGACTCCACAAGGTAAACCTGACCAGTGAAAGAAAGAGTTTTATCCTTCCAAGATCGTAATTGTGTTCGAATTGTTTTATCAGCAATAGGCAACAAATGAGCAATAGTCAACCTGCTTCGAACAAAAGGATACCCAAATAAACAAAAGGGAAACTACCATTCTTTATAGCACAAACCTCAAATAAATCATGCTATATGTTAACAGGAATAGACTCACCAAATAAAATATTAGACTTATCTCAGTTAACAATCTAATCAGATAACTCACCATAAAAGTCCAAAGCCTTCACAATAACTTTCAAATTCTAAATTGTGCCCCATGCAAAAAGCAAAGCATCATCTGCATATAATAAATGAGTAGGATATGAAAATCTTGTTGAGAACACAAGGAAGTAAAAAACCAGAAGAAACCAAAGAAGATAAATAACAGTGCAAAATATTTTAGCTAAGCCAAACAATAAGGTATAAGCAAGGTCCCTCTGACAAACCCCCACGAATAGGCAAAGTAACCATGCAACAAACCATGAAACAAAACCAAAATCCAAGCCAAAGGAAAAATAGATTCAACCCAGCCACAAAATCGAGAATCAAAACCAAAAGCTTGCAAAACTTTCAAGAAAAAAGGCCAACGAATTGTATCAAAAACCTTCTTGATATCTACTTTAACTACCATATTGCCTTAGAAACAGCCCTTCTGCATCAAATTCACATAATTAGAGGTCAAAACAATATAATTTTGAATTTGACAACCCTGAATGAAACCAAACTAATTGTCAAAGGTTATCCTACTAGCAACAAGAGCCAAATAGTCAGCCAAAATCTTTGTGATCACTTTGAAAAGGAAATTACCCATCACAATAGACCTAAACTTATCAACAGTGTAAGCATCAGACGTCTTTGGCAGTAACATCAAGAAATTAGAATTGAGGCCAGGTTGCAAAAAACCCGTTCGAAAAAAGAAATGAATTGCACTAACCACATCAGAACTGATGCAATCCTAAGAAAAATAATAAAGCGCACTAGTAAACCTATTGAGCCCAAAGCACTAGAATGATCTAACTTAAATACAACCTCCCTAACCTCAAAATTGCGAGGGATAGTAAGCATAATAGTATTATCATCAACCATAACCAAAGAAGGAATGATCGCAGAGACAACTTCCAAATCCACAGCGGCATGAGACTCCTAGAAGAAAAAATCTTGACAAAACTTCAACACATGTTGCTGAATCAGACTAGAATTCGAAGTAACCACCCAATCAATTATCAATGAAGAAATTAGCTTATTGACTTTCCAAGCCTGAAGTATGGAATGAAAGAAAGTCAAATTCCTATCCCCATCTCGAAGCCACTTGAGTATGCATTTATCCCGAAGCAACAATTCCTGGCATCGCAGTAACCTTTCCAACACCCCATGAGCAGTAACGTTTCCTGAAACAAAGACTCTAAAAATCTAGAAACTGACATCTTATTCTTCACCTCCTAAAGTTTTACCTCCGCATCCAAAACATGTTGATTCACATTACAGATGAATGAAAGATTCCAACTTTTAAGAGCGGCCTTAACCAACTTCAGCTTCAACATAACCTGAACCAAAGGATTATTAGAAATTGTGGTATTCAAACAGAAGAAACTAAGTCTACAAAACCATAATGAGAAGTTATCATGAAAGAAAATGGAAAGGACAAGCACCAACACCCATCTTTAGAAAGAGAGAAGCAGTGGACAATGATCCAATTGATGCTGCATAAGATCAATACAAGAGATGGAGTCCAAAAAATCCAAACAAGAAACCAAAACAAAACTTATATCCAACTTACAGTCAACAAAAGACTTGGCACCATGCCTAGCGCAAGTGAAAAGTAACCATAAGTGTCAACAAACTGCAAAATAGAATCATCAATAGCTATAGCAAATTCAACATAAGAAATCCAACCAGGTGATAAACCCACCTTCTCTTGAGCTCCCAACACAGTATTCAAGTCTCCCACAACCGACCAAGGATCCAAAACAAAAGCAGCAAAATTCACCAAATAAGCCCAAAGCGAATGCCTCCGCTTATACAAAACATTAGCATAGACAAAAGTTGCAAAATGATTGACAGAATGCAAATGAAAAGAAATGGTAAATAAATTGTTCATCTAAATCAACAAAATTAACATCACCAACAACCGAAGCAGCAAATAACCATAACGAAGGTAAATCATCCCTTTTAGAGTTAATAAAGAAATTAACTTCAAATACAAAGAAAACAAAAACCTATTCGAAATAGACTCAATAGGAAGCATGGGCTCATTCAAGCAAACCAAAAAAGGTTTGTAAATAGACATAAAACTTCTCAAAGTGCGTTGGGTTTAAGCATTACCAAACCCTATGTAGTTCTAAAATAGAATTTTAGATATGAGAACTTGATTTAGTTGCGGCCCAAGTCACAAGTTTAGTACCCTTGCCCTCCCTACGCTGCTACTTCTTTGTCTTTGTAGGACGACCCAACTTCCACTTCACCACTGTCCAAGGAGCTGAAGACAATGGAAACTGAGACTCATCTACCAAAACTATAGCTCTCAAAACATCCTCAACTAAAGGAACCATATTGGAACAGAGACTTCAACCCCTAACATCGGATTAATACACATTCCCACTGAAACCAACTACAACCCTCTAACAAGTAGAACCCCTTCAACTGACCAAGAGTCTGAAACCGCATCCTTATCCTCTTTATATGCCCAAAGTTGTCATTGCAAAGCCTCTCGAAGCACATCACTCATTCATATTCAAAGCATTAAATCTTAGAAAAGGGTCCTTAGAAACACTCACCAAAGCAGGAGGCTCAATAAAACTCTCCCTTTCAGACTCCACAGAAAGAGTGGCAAAAGGATTAAAAGAAGCAACTGTATCCGTGCCCTGAAGAACACCCAACAACCACAGTTTCCCTTGTATATGAACCCTTGGGAACAAAAGCTTGCTTCGGCTTCTCCATAAATGATTTAGGTTGTGCTTCATGTCGTTCAAGACTTCTGCAAGTACTAATAGAATGGCCAAGACTACCATAAATGGTACAAAATTCTACCAAATTCTCATAAGAAACTAAAACTGTAATAACCGTACCCTACTTCTATAGCATTACAAACTCCAAAAAAGACGTAGACAAATCCACATCAATAAGAACTCTTGTAAAATGATTGAATTCTCCAGAGGTAGTATTATCATCAAATTTGCTAGATCAGACAAAATCTGGGTTACCAATAAATCCAATTCAAATACAAATGAACCCAAACCTGAGTATTCGAAGGATTTTTGTGTTTCCATATTGAAATCACGAGTCCATTCCCTCAAACAGAGAACACTAGGCTTTAAAGAAAATGAACCTTTGGCCCAAATTTGAGCTTTATCCACCTCAGAGTACAATAAAACATGATAAAAACCCCGCCCCATAGAGATAAGCTTCCGAGAGTTTAGAAGCCAAACCTCAGACAATTTTGCCTTCAAATCTAAAAGTTTCCAAGGAGCATCCTCATTGGAAAACAATACAAACAATTAAAGAATGCTTGTAGAATGCTAACCATTCTGAAAAAGGTTGTTCATTCAACTGAACTGAGTATGCTTAGAAGCAAAGGGAACCGACCAAAAGGGAGAGAAGATAAGAAAATAAAATAACCAAGGCTTAATGAAAATCCTTAGCTAGGGTGTAGATGTTGATTTAAATAGATAGATAGGGCTTTGAATTTACTTGCAATAACAAGTAACTATTTCTAGGTGACCTTTTACAGTAGATAAAATACTTGGGAGCTTTTCTAAGTTAAAAATAAGATGATTTGGAATCATAGGTTAACATGCATCGCAAATATGGAAAGCAGGGCAACCATGGAAGCTTGCACTTGAGGTGGGAGGCAATGAGGCTTAATATCACGCATTGACCAAAATTTGTATTGTGCATGTGTGCAAGGAAATGCTTTGGTCTCCTCTTGTTTTCATATGTAGATTGATTTGGCCATATAAGGTAAATTTGAGAGTGTATGTACCAACATTCGTCTACCACATCTACTTTGATGACATTGCATGACCACTTTCTTTATTTAGCTTAATGATGTAGTTTTCGATGACATGACATAAAATGACTTGGCATGGCTCATATAATTCATCTTGATCCCTTAGAATCTCAATCATTGGCCCTCGAGTGTCAAATATGGAAAGTTCTAAATATAAAAAAGTTTTGACATGAAATTCCGCAAATATAAATCTTGCCCTAGACCTAATTTCACACTCTTCTTTCATATTTTTACATCATTTCCAAGAATTGATTATGAAATGTACAAAATTACAACTTTGCCCCTTAACTATATAAAATAACCAAAACACCTATATTTTGTGTTGAATTTGCAAAAACTTCTCTTATTACATACAAAAAGGAAAATAATAGAAATTAATGAATTTCTTATCAAACTAAGCACAATAATGTAAATTTTATGCTTATCAGCTTCCAACCCAACTGAATTCTATCTTGGTTCGCTAACTACTAAATTGCCCTATTTGTCAGTTCTAGCTTCCTACTAGGCCAATCAATCTGCACCGTTCTTTGTCCACGACGTCGTTGCAGTTTGGGGATGAATTGACTAGTAATGAAACTGATTTGGGTATTATACTTATTTTTATATATAATTAGGAAGAATATGATGTTCAAATACTTATTATACCCTTCAAATTATAAGAAAAATATTTATCATGTACATTGCACATGACATTTAATAGAGCAGAACTAACAGAGTTAAAGGTTGAGACTAATGCAGCTAATGTTTAATAAGTTCAAGAGGCATATGTGTTATATATAAAATACAAGGGAGCAATTTGCAAATCTGCAAAAAACTCATGTGATAATGGTGCAAAAACAATATAATTAGGAATAAAATGATAATGAATACATATTCTACCCTTCAAATTATAACAAAATACAGGTCATGTGCAATGCATATGCCATTTAACAAAGCAAAACTAATGAAGTTGAGAGTTGGGATTGACGCTACCAATGTTTGCTAAGTTTAAAGGGGTATAAGTACTAAATATGAAGTGCAAAAGACCATTTGTAAATCCACACAAAGTTCAAGAGGTAATGGTGCCAAAAACTTTTTTTCTAAATACAATTTAACTAGTAGGTTTAATGGTTTAATTCATATATATATATATATGGTTTTGATTATGGATGCCACCATTTTGTAACTTTCATGTTTGTGTAAACCTATAAATATGGCTAATGTAATTAATGAAAAACAAACAAGAATTGAGATATTTCTTTCTCATTTGTTTTCCTTCTCTCTCCTTGTGTTCTTATTTTATACTTTTTGTTCTTAATTTTTAATACGTTACTGCACGAGTAAAATTCTACCAATCTTAAGTGGCTTTCTGTAAATTTGGACATACCGATTTGATCAATAGTGCTAGATGAAGAGCCCACAAGCAAGACCTATTTGATCAATAGTACCAGAGGACGGGCCAACAAGCAAGGTATTTTCACGATGGATATCATAATTTTTTTTGTTCTTAATATCTGATAATGGTTTGGCTAGTATATATTGGAAATATAGTTTCATTATTTTGGATTATTACATAATCGTTTATATTTTGAGCGTCATTGAAATTGGAAGCATAAAGTGTCTTTTCTATGATTGTTTATTTATTTAATTTTTTTTTTGTTTAGTAAATGTCATTTCAATGTTTTTTTATGTTTTCAAAACATGTTCTTCTATTTTGTTATAATAGGTATAATATATCAAATTTTAGAAGCTAAACATTATATTGTTTAATTGTTTTATATTGTTTCCCATTAGATTCTGGAACGTGTATTTTTTTTTATGATTATATTTCTTTCAGGATAATCATTATAAATTGTTGTTATTTTGACACCCATAATTGTATATCCATTCTATGCAAGAAATAAATTCAAAACCAAGTGAATGTGTACATATATTTATTTTGAGTCCAGTTATATATCACTAGTAGTAACTGTCACCATCATATATGGCAGTAGATCCTATATCTAAATGGCAATCTAGATGATTTTAATTTTTTACTAAAAAACTAGTGTAATTAATGAGTAAAATTGTTTTTGCCTCATCTCCATTCACTAAAGAACAAGAGAGTTTTATAGGATGACTGTCGAAAAATTTAATACAATACAATTTTGTTGTATCGTAGTAGAAAATATATAATGTGAATCACATTGGCTGATGATGGATTTTAGAAAAGTTAATACAATGAACTTGTGATAATATACGACGTGTTAATTATGCACAACGGATCAAAATTTGCATCGCATAAAATAAATAAGCATGAACATGTGGTGCCAATGTCTCATGGAGTTGTCGACGTCACTACACCTACAACAATGAAATTTGAGGCTACAAAATAATTTTTGTGACAAAAGATACTTTTTTAGTTTCTAAAAACTAATTTCGTGACTATTTAAAAAAATATTATTTTCAGTAACGAACTTCGCAATTGTAACAATATTACGTAACTAATGAGTGAATTTTTTGAAGGAAAATTTTCCTTCCAAAAGTTAAACACATACTGTTACAATTTTTTTTTGCTTTTTGACTAGTCAACTGATAAAATATATACAGTCACAAATATTATTTTCATAACAAAAAAGAAAATTTATTTTTTAAATTGAAATAATAAATAAGATAAACAAAATTGTCTAAAACGGCACCGTTTTAGACAATGTTTTGGGCGCCGATCCATCTAATTGTGACGACCCGGATCTAAAAAGCTAGAGTAAGTGTGGGCGGGTGCAAGGGCACTGGCAGGCTACCTTACAAGCATAGCCAGAGTAAGTGTGGGCGGGTGCGAGGCACTGGCAGACTACCTTACTGGCAGAGATTGGTGTCCAATCCCACATCGCCCGGGTGTGGAAGGGGGTCATAAGGTAATGGTTCAAATGTAAAGTAAGCACTCTCTTAACAACCAAGGCCTTATCAGAGCGTTTGGCTTCAGAGTTGGAAGAACTCTGGGGTTAAGCGTGCTCCAGTGGGAGCATTCCTGTGGGTGACCCCCTGGGAAGTCTGACCAAAAACTCCATACCGTCTGAAGTGCGGTGGCTAAATTGGAGACAATATTGGTTGGAGAGAGAGTGTGGTGTTACATAATTGTGTGATCCTTCAATTGGTTTGAATAAACATCATTCCAAGTCCTACTGTCTTCCCCATTCAGCCTCTCCTATAATGTGGAGGTTAAACGTCGCCGAAATCATCAGGTTCCCCATCTCTCTTCTAACTCGCTGCCGCTTCGCTTAAACCCATCCAAGTTGGACTTATGTTCTTTGTGCGTTGAAGGCAGAGGTGGGTAGTTTATTTTTGGTTGTCTGACTGTTCCAATTTTGTTTTCACGGAAGAATAACTTTCTTTTCTATAATGCATCATATATGCAACCGAATGTGGTGTCAATTATATGTCAATTTTCAGTTGAGTTTTCCACGTATTTGGCATTGAGTCTTTGTTTTGTTTCGATTTTAGGATGTGGTTTGTGCTCTTTTGTATTTTCAATTTCAAATGTGGTGTTTAGTTATAATTATGAGAGTTGTTTGTTCGTCCAATTTGGTATCGGCTTCGTCAGCCTGAGACACTGTTATTGGAACTCGAAGTTGAGACTACAGTTAGGCTTTAGGGAAACTCAACATTAATAGTTTTGGGTCTCTTTTTGCTTTGCATTTTA
Source organism: Ochetophila trinervis (assembly GCA_003254975.1). Taxonomy (NCBI): domain Eukaryota; kingdom Viridiplantae; phylum Streptophyta; class Magnoliopsida; order Rosales; family Rhamnaceae; genus Ochetophila; species Ochetophila trinervis. Next base: position 103,589 of record QANX01003267.1, read on the forward strand.
GGTTTCGGAAGCTTGGATAAGTTTTGTAACTGGTTTTTTTATTCAATTGGATCTCTTTTTTCTGTCAGTTTCAGATTTGGCTCTTTCTTTGGATCAAATTGTAGCTAGCGCTTAGATTTACTTCATTTTTAGTGTTGTTGGTTTGGGATTCTGTTTGTATGCATTTTATCTCTATGTTTGAAAGATTGTACTGTCCTGTCATGTTTACGCTCGTTCATGGAAGCCAATATTGGGTCTTGGATGGCATTTTAGTTGACCTAATATGTTGATTGATTAAGTTGCTAAAGGTGCTATCAACCTTATTTTGCTGCTTGATTCATTGATCTATTGCTGCTGGCTTAAATTACCTATAGCTATTGTTTTTGGATGATCTAAGTATTATCTTTGCCCTGCTTTTTTACATTGTCTGGCTGACCAAGAGTGGAAATAGATTTAATCTTGGTCCTGATGTTTACTTTCCTATTTTCTATTGTTCAATAGGGTAGCTAATATCCTCTTGGTCAGATTTCTTGTAGTGCGTGGCTTTCATATGCGGTGTACATTTGACGTTGCAAAAACAATTATATAGGATGCACATTCTGCTTCGCATAAGACAATTTGCATTAAACAATGTAATTAATATAATATATTTTGTTTGATTTTTAGTTGAAAATCATCCTAGCAGTAATTTATACATTGTTATTATTTAGATTTTGTTTTAGTTTATTTGTATTTATTTTTTGTTTAAATATTCAGTTTTTATTATTTTATGTGTTTGAGTTAACCAATTGTAATAGATGATCAATTTTTTTGTATCTTTAGTTAGTTTTGTATTTGAGTTGTGGTTTGGTGTGTTGCATTTGATATAGCTGATGTTTAGGCATGGTGGGTGTTGAATTGGGTGATTAGGCACGATGATTTTGACCGAACAAGAGTGTTTCGTGGAGGTTGTAACTGAAATACGGTATGAATGGCGGTGATTTTGATTGGAATCGGTGGTGGTGGTATTGGGTCACCATTTATTTGCAATTTTGTAGCTCGATCAATAGTTATGTGTATGTTTGATTTTTATTTGTATTTTTGGTTACTATGTGTATGTTTAATTCAGTATTACATTATGAGTATATGAATTAATATTAATACATAGTTACGATATGTTTTTAATTAAATTAAATGTTATTAAATTGCAATGTGGATTAAAAAATATAAAACGATAAAATCGAGGAGTTAGTTCGAGTTGGTAAACTACAAAGGTAATAAATGTTAAAATATATTCTAGACTTCATTATTTCAATATAATCAATTTTATTTTGATATATATATATATTAATATTTTGATGGTAAATAATTTTAGGCTCTTTTGTAATTGAATTCAATGAATGTGCATACTATATGTGTATGATGACGAGAAAAATATTAAATTTTCAAAGACAAATAACACTAAAATTCTTTCATGACTTTGTATGTTAAATTTCCTATTATTTTTTAATATTTTCATTTATAATTATTTTCTTTTTTTCAAATAAAATGTAATGCATTATACTTTATTTATCTAAACAGTTTGATATGTCGTTTGGATAAAAGACATTTTAGAAAAGAAAGGATTTTGTATCTGATTGAAAAAATGAATCCTTCAAAATTATTGTCGAGTACAATTTTTAAAATTAATAATAATTGTTCTTATTGTAATATAAACACTTCTTTAATATTTTATATAATATATTGATTATAATGACTTTTTTGGAGATTTTAATTGCATATTATATTTGTTGTAAGTATTTTTGGCCAACAGGCTTAATACCCTACTATTTGGGCAATGAATTAATACCCAATTGTTGTGGTGGGTCAGACATCCATTACAAACAAAACCCTAAGCCCAAGGACCAATGGAAATAGGGCTAGGTGTCACTCATCTAAGGGAGGTCTTTTAGGGTTTGAATCTTGGCCATCGAAAAGGGGAATAAAAAGGAAAAAGACAAAGAAAGAGGGGAGGGGGGGGGGGGGCTTTTGGATTTTGGAAAACCTAGGAGCCGCTATTCTTAGATCTCTCCCACCTAAAAATTCTTTGTCTTTTCTGGTGGTCCTGAGGCACTGCCAGGGGGAGGTGGCACTGTTCACCGAACTGGCCAAACAGTATCGCTGGAGCTAAAACACCTCCCTTTGACCGATTTTCTCTACTTGGTTTCCCTTTATTTTTTCGATGCTATTTTAAGTTATTTATTTACCTATGAGTTCAAAGGCTGACTTAAGCATCGAAGGGGAAACGCCGATCACCACACCGGCGCCCCTTTGACCAGTTTTTTATTTTATTTTACAGGGCTTGGTCGTAGCTTCAAGGACGTGGGGACAGGTTCTGAAAAATCGCCACAACATATTGGCGCTGTATGTGGGAAACATTCTTAATTTCATTGTATTTTGTGGTTGATTTCATTTTTGGAGGTCTCCCATTTGTTCTTGAAGAAACCGGCCTTGTCCCCTTTGTTTTTGTATGTAAGGCCTTGTCTGCGGTTTAGTGGAACCGAATTCAGACGGAGGCTAAGGCTAATAATTAGCAGACAGAAGCGGAGACAAACCGACTCCAGTCGGAGGTGAACGTAATCAGACGTGTACGTGACCGAGTGAGTCTAGTCGGTGTAAAGCCTGAAAAAGATGCCGAATACCCACCTGGAGCCGCAAGTCACAATGGAAAGAGCTAAACCGTCCAATAGAGGAGCAGGAGGCAAGCGACCTGTGAGGACCAGTTCTGTTCCAAACCGAAGGACCTCTATTTCAGCAGTTGAACCGAGCCTACCACCTACACAGCTGCCTCCACCAGCCCAGAGGAGAAGCGAGAGGCAGGTAGCCCCACGCTCGGAGTGAACTCAGATCTCAGACTTAGAGAATCGGATGGAGCAAATTGTGGGATTGCCCGAGAATCGGCAGCAAGCAAAGAGAAGGAGATTAGAGGATGAAGCGAATGCATGTTTTCAAACTGAGCGACAATACCGAACCCTGCATTTGCAACCCTATGCCTATGTGCCTGGACCCGGACAAGAGACCTCCCTGTTTGGCATAGAGATACGTCCGGCCAGCCTCCCTAAAGACTTTAAAATGCCAAGTATGGGGAGATATGAAGGCAAAGGGGACCCAGCAGAGCACCTAGGAGCCTACAAAGTGTGGATGGAATTTGAGGCAGTGGGTGACGCCATCAAATGCTGAGCCTTCCCTCTAACCCTTGGAGGAGTAGCTCAAACTTGGTTCACCAGCTTGTGCCCCGGCTCAATTGACTCTTTCAGCCAGCTGGAGAATGCTTTCATAGCGCAGTTTATAGGAGGCAGGCCGGTCAAGAAGCCACCCTCTCATTTGTCATCTATCATTCAAGGGGAAAGCGAGTCCTTGAAGACGTATGTCCAGAAATTTACGGACATGATGATACAAATCGAAGGCTGTACCGATGATCGTGCTATGCAAGATGGAGTTCGTGACGAGGATTTCATCTGAATGATAGCTAAAAACCCGTCGCAGACATTTTCCAAGATGTTGGTTGAAGCCCATAAACATATTTCTATGGAAGAAATCATTCAATCTCGAAAGAACCTAAGCCGCAACGGAGGGAGTGGGAGATCCGAGGTTAAGAGAAGTCAGAGAGCTTCCCCTCCTCGGAACAACAAAAGAAGCTACGAGGAAACAAACTCAGCACCTCGACCTACCAAAAGCAAGTTTGATAGGTTCACCCCCCTCAACACAACGCGCTCAGAGGTGTTGATGCAAATAAAGGGAAGTAATCTGCTAAAGAAGCCCTTCCCAATGAAAGGACCACCCAAATTCCGAAAAAAGAATAAGTTTTGTAGATATCACAAAGATTATGGGCACACAACAGAAGAATGTATAGAGCTAAAAGATGAGATTGAAGCCTTAATTCGAAAAGGGTAGCTGAAGGATTTCGTGGTGAAAGCTACAGGGCCTAGCGCTCCAGCTCCCCCAAGGCGAGAGGAAGCTGTAATGGGAGAAGTACCTTCACCGCCTCTTCACCTGGGGAACGTCCTCGGAAATGTAAGAATGATCATGGGAGGACCTGGAGTAGAAGGTGTATCGAACCGGTCAAGAAAGGCGTACGCAAGGGATGCCAAGGGTCTTGATGTGCATCATGAGGTGAATTGCACTTTCAGGCCAGTGAAGGCAGCTCGGAAAGAGAGTTTTTCTGTGACCTTCATGGATGAGGAAGCTATGAGGATTCAGCACCCTCATGATAATGCTATAGTGATAACAGCCCAGATTGCTAATCACATGGTGTATCGGATGCTCATTGATAATGGGAGCTCTGTAGATATCCTGTACCTGCCCACCTTCGATGCAATGGGTTTGAAGAGAGAAATCCCCAAGCCAGTTCGGACACCGCTCATGGGGTTCTCTAGAGAGACCGTTTTCCCTGAGGGTTTTATCAAGCTGCCTCTTACGGTCGGAGAAGCCCCGAATAGATCCACCATTCTAGCCAACTTCCTGGTTATAAAGTCACCATCTGCTTATAATGTTATCTTGGGGAGACCGGCCTGAATGCCTTAAAAGTAGCAATATCCACCTATCACTTGATGATCAAGTTTCCAACTGAAGGTGGAGGAGTAGGTACAGTGCGAGGAGATCAGTTTGAGTCAAGACAGTGTTATGCCACCGCCCTCTGAGGCAAAGGTGGGCACGCAGAAGCGTTGCCCATCTTCTTGAACTTCGAGCAGAAATGATCTAAATAGTGGCATAAGGAGATGAGTCACCTAGTTCAGTCACCAGCCTCCGAACAAAAGAGCTCTAACCCATCTTCGACCTCCGAGCAGAACTGCTCTGAGCTACACCTTGGAAAGGGTATTTCACTATCCTCACCTAGCGCAGACGAGGTGAGAATTCTGCTAACTTTCGGAGGGAAAGCAGATACGCTAACATCTATGATGGAGTTGGAGATGACTGGGGAAGAATTCAAAGAGATGGAAGACAGAAGGTAGGAGACGTTTTGAGGAGAACCAGTAGAAAATCTTATAAGCATATAGCTAGATCCAAGCGATCTAACAAGAACTACAAAGATCGGAACAATGCTTTCATCGGAGCTGAAAAAAGCGCTTTTGAAGTTTCTAAAAGCGAATTTAGACGTGTTCGCCTGGTCACATGAAGATATGTCTGGAATAAACCCGGAAGTGATCTTGCATAGGCTAAATGTGGACCCGAGCTTCAAGCCAATTAAGCAAAAGAGAAGGGCCTTCAACCTTGAGAGATACGAAGCAGTCAAAGTAGAGGTGGAAAAGCTTCTCAAAGTAGGTCTCATCAAAGAGGCATTATACCCAACCTGGCTAGCAAACATAGTGCTTGTAAAGAAGAGCAGTGGAGCATGGCGGATGTGTGTGGACTTCACGGATCTAAATAAAGCATGCCCCAAGGATAGCTTCCCGCTACCTAAAATTGACCAACTGGTGGATTCAACTGCTGGAAGCGAGCTGTATAGTTTTTGTGACGCTTTCTCAGAATATAACCAGATTGGGATGCACCTGGATGATTAAGAAAAGACTGCTTTCATCACCAATCTCGGTTTATACTGCTATAAGGCGATGCCGTTTGGGCTAAAAAATGTTGGGGCCACCTACCAGAAGCTGGTAAACAAAATGTTCGCGGATCAAATCAGGAAGACAATAGAAGTCTACGTGGATGACATGCTGGTAAAGAGTGTTAAGGCAGCCGAACATTTGAGTCACCTAGGTGAAATGTTCGATGTCTTGAGGAAATATAAGATGATGCTCAACTTGGCTAAGTGTGCCTTTGGAGTGTCTTCAGGGAAATTTTTGGGTTTCATGGTAAATCAGCGAGGGATTGAAGCTAACCCTAATAAGATCAAAAAAGTCATGGAGATGACCTCCCTCAAGAAGGTGAAAGATGTTCAGAAGCTAACAGGGAAGATAGCAGCTTTGAACCGATTGTTTTTAAGAGCTACTGACTAGTGTTTACCTTTCTTTAAAATCCTTAGAGGTGCTAAGGATTTCATTTTGACCGAGGAGTGTGAGCAAGCCTTCGCTCAGCTCAAGAAATACTTAGGTACATCATCACTGCTGTCCAAACCTGTTTGCGGAGAGACGCTGTTTGTATACCTAGCTGTATCAGAAACGACAGTGAGTGTAGCCCTAATACAACAAGAGGGAACATCCCAACTCCCGATCTACTACGTCAGCAAGGCTATGGTGCAAGCAGAGACAAGGTACCCTAGCATCGAAAAATTGGCTTTGGCATTGGTCATGTCTTCACGGAAGTTGAAGCCTAACTTCCAAGCACATTCAATCACGGTACCTACTAGCTATCCCTTAAGGCAATTACTCCAGAAACCAGAGTCATCCGGGAGGTTAATCAAGTGGTCAATCGAACTGGGGCAATATGAGATATCATACAATCCCCGCACAACAATAAAAGCTCAAGCAGTAGCTGACTTTATAGCAGAATTCACCACATCAAAAAAAGGAGAGGCTGTCACCCCTGATATGGGTAGTGAAGAGGCTACCGCTCGACTAACCCCGTTCTGGACTTTACACACAGATGGGTCAGCCAACGAGTATGGGAGCAGAGCAGGCTTTATCTTAACTACACCAGCACCTGAGCATGTGAAGCTAGAATATGCACTCAGACTTGGTTTCAAAGCGTCAAATAATGAAGCGGAATACGAGGCGTTGATCGTCGGGCTGAAAATGGCAAAGTCAATGAGAGTTCAGAAGCTACATGTCTACAGCGATTCGCAGTTAGTCGTAAAGCAAGTCAGTTCAAAATACCAAGCCAAGGGGGCAAACATGATTGGCTACCTGGAGCTAGCCAAGGAGTTGTTAAAGGAATTCAAGGAATACTGCATCACTCAGATACCAAGAGCAGAAAATGCAAATGCTGACTCGCTTGCTAAGCTAGCTTCAGCGACTGCGTCCGAACTAGTACACACAATACCGGTAGAGACCTTGAGACAACCTAGCATTTTAGAGGAAAAACAGGAGGTGAACCCTATTGAGGATAAGCTAGATTGGAGATATCCTATTGTAGAATTTCTGGCAGAAGCTACCCTGCCGAAAGACAAACTGGAAGCTAGGAGGTTGAAGTACAAAGCACCACATTACACGCTTATCAACGGTGTTTTGTACAAGAAGGGATTCTCATTGCCTTACCTAAGATGTCTAGGAAAAGAGGAAGCGGACTATTTTCCTAAGGGAAGTCCATGAGGGTGTTTGCAGAAATCACGCGAGGGGACGATCTTTGGCACATAAAATCGTCTGTCAAGGCTATTATTGGCCCACCATGCAAGGGGATGCAAGAGAGTTTGTAAGAAGGTGTGACCCATGCCAGAGGTTCGCTGATGTCCAGAGAAGACCACAAAAAGAGCTCACCTCTGTCATGACCCCATGGCCGTTTGCTCAGTGGGGAGTTGACCTCATTGGTCCACTTCCGATGGGACAAGGTTAGGTGAAATTCGCTATAGTAGCTATCGACTACTTCACCAAATGGGTCGAGGCTGAACCTTTGTCAACAATTACAGAGGCCAAGACTTCCAACTTTATTTGGAAATCGATCATTTGCTGCTTCGGGATACCTCACACCATTGTCACAGATAACAAGAGGCAGTTCGACAACAAGAGCTATAGAGATATGTGCACAAGTTTGGGGATCAGGACAGCTTACGCTTCACTGTTCCACCCCTAAGCCAATGGCCAGGTAGAGGCTGCAAACAAGATTATCAAGCAGAACTTAAAGACTAAGCTAGATAAACACAAGGGAGCTTGGGCTGAAAAGCTTCCTGAAATTCTCTGGGCCTATCGGAACCCTAAGAACCGGAACAGGGGAGACACCTTTCTCTCTAGCTTTTGGAGCTGAGGCTGTCATCCCTGTTGAGATAGGAATGCCCAACTTCCAAATTGAACACTTGAAGGAAGGAGAAAATGAAAGAGCAAATAAGGCTAAATCTCGACTTGATAGAGGAAGCGCGGGACTTGGCCCAGTTGCGAGCAGTTGCCTATAAACAGCAATCAGCTAAGTACTATAACTCCAGGGTCAAACAAAGGACATTTAGACCTGGTGACCTAGTCCTAAGAAAGATCACATTTAACACCAAAGAATATGGAGCGGGAGCAACGGGGCCAACTTGGAAAGGTCTATACCAAGTAAAGAGGATAATACGACCAGGGACATACCAATTGGAAGGAGCTGATGGAAATATTTTAGCACACCCATGGAATGCTGAACACTTGAAAATTTATTTTCCCTAAATTCTTGTAAGAAATTCCATTTGATTTGTACACGAAGAAAAAAATATTATCGATAAAATGAAATTCCTCTTCTACAAACACTCAAGTGTAAATGTTTGTCTCTGGAAATATAAAATCTCAAGATCCATCTAGGGGCCGAGACCCCTAGAAGCTAAAGGCTCCAGGAGCTGGGCCAAGATCCCAAAGCCTGGACGCCTCGCAAGTTAGCCTCAGGTTTGACCTGGGGGCCGAGTCCCCCAGGAGCCGAATGCTCCCTGAGCTAACCTTAAGATCCATCCAGGGGCCGAGACACCCTGAAGCTAAAGGCTCCAAGAGCTAGGTCGACATCCCAGAGCCCGGACACCTCGTGAGTTAGCCTCAGGTTTGACCTGGGGGCCGAGTTCCTCGGGAGCCGAAAGCCCTCTGAGCTAACTTAAAGATTAATCCAGGGGCCGAGACCCCCCGAAGCTAAAGGCTCCAGGAGCTGAGCCAAGATCCCAAAGCCTAGACGCCTCGTGAGTTAGCCTCAGGTTTGACCTGGGTGTCGAGTCCCCCAGGAGCCGAACACCCCCTGAGCTAACCTAAAGATTAATCCAGGGGCCGAGACCCCTAGAAGCTAAAGGCTCCAGGAGCTAAGCTGAGATCCCAAAGCCTGGAGGCCTAAGCCGAGTTAGCCTCAGGTTTGACCTGGGGGCTGAATGTCCCAGAGGCCGAACGCCCCCTAAGCTAAACTCAAGATCAATCCATGAACCGAGACCCCTGGAAGTGAACAGTCGTGAAATTGAGGTCGAATTATTGAGCTGAATTGAAGAAGCTACAACCCGACTAGCTAACTCTCCCTAGTGCCTTGGCCAAGAAAAAAGGGAGAGTGGGGGCCTATAAAGGAGCTTCGTCAACTCAGCCTCATCTTCACAGTAATTTCAAGTAAGATAAAATACAAAGGCAAAAATGTGCACCATACAAACTCATGAAAATAAGAGGGAAATTTTATGAAAGTTAACGAGATGGCATAAGCATTTGAGTACAATGAAGGAAAGAAGGAAAAGTAAATAGCAAAATTTGGCCTTGACGCGCCAAAAAAGTAAAACAAAGTTTTAATTACAATTAGTAAAGGAAATCAAAATGACAAGCTGGTAAGGAGGCTTGGGAGCTGTCATTCATGGCGTGCATGGAAGGGAACCCAAGCCGAGAGCTGGAGAATCTGCAGGAGGAGAAGTTGAAGCGGGAGCAGAGGAGGTCAACTCTGGAGGAGGGATAGAGGAACTAGGAGCCGACCCGGAAGTTGAAGCAACATGAGGAGCCAGCACCTGGTCTGAAGGCTCATCCAACGTGCTGAGGTCAAGGTTCAGGAAATTGGCCTTGATGGCTACAAGAGCATAATCGACCCTAGCATCTAAATGACCCTCAGCCTCATCGAACAATTTTGAGATCTCCTCGTCCTTCAGCAAGAGGCTCACCTCAGATTCCTTGAGCTTACTCCTCACGATTTCGAGGCTCACCTCAGACTCCTTAAGTTTACTCCTCAGAGTTTCAAGCTCAACCTTTAGCTCCTCAGACTCTTGATGGCTCTTCTTCATCTTCACCGTGTTATCCTTGAGCTCTGTTTCTTTGAGCTTCAGTTCATTTTCTTTCTGATTGAACTCCAGCTCCTTCTTCATCATTGCAAGCTCAAAGTCGACGATGCACTTCCTAGCCTCGTCTAGCTCCCTCCAAGCTTCATTCTGACCAACAACAGAAGCAGCAACCTTTTCTTTGTGCCGAGCAACTTGTTCTTGGAGTTTGAGGGCTGCAAAAGTCGCCTGCATAATCAATAAATAACTTGTAAGCTAAAGTCAAGGAAATTGGAATATTTGGGATGCAATTTGCCTATAGCACTCACTGAAGTGGCCTGGTGAAAGACCTCGGCAGGAAGCGAAGACTTGGAAAGGCCAGCGAGTCGCCTGTCCTCTGCAGGGAAAATTTCCTTTATCAAGGAATTGATAAGGCCTCTTGCATAGCTGGACTATCGGCTCACGTCGCCACCGCCAGCCTCTGGTGATAAATCCTTTCCCTTAGAAGGACGCGAACTAGGCTTCAGGGTGGGAACCGACTCCCGGCTCACCCGTGGATGGGAAGAGCCGGCTACCTCCTTAGGATCCTTGGATGAGCCACTTTTGGAAGGAAGAGGAGGCAAAGGTGAGCTGCCAGCTTCGGCAACATGAGCCCGAGTAAGTAACCCATAGCTGATTTTAGCCAACTTGGCAGCACGGCTATGGTCGGGTCAGCCAGGAAAGCTCCTCTTGAATCCGCTAGCTGATGACATCCCTGCATCAAAAGAGCACGTATAAGATCAAAAACCTATAACATAGTCGCAGCAAACAAGACAGAGCGAGGAGCAACTGAGCACTACCACCAGTTAGTCTGGCTTCCTCCAAAAGGAGTGTGGAGTCCTTTTGACTTATATCAAGGTCGAGGATGTGATGAACCCTAGATCTAGCATACTTATCCAGGTGGGGACTAGATGAACTCCACCCGTGGTTGTTCCCACGGAAAGTGCGGGGAATCGAAGACCCTATTCCCCACCCGTGGTTGGCAGCTGATCTAATTTCAAAGCAAGCTTGGATCTCAGCAGGGCTAGGATCGAAGCCAAAATGCTCTCACCATAGCACATGGCAACAGTAAATCCCCCTCCATGTGTTAGGATTGAGCTACAGAGGTGCCAGGTGAATGTCGCAAAGAATGCGGCAGACGAAGTGATGGAATGGTAGCCTCAGGCCGCATTTGAAGAACCACCGGTTTAGCGCAACCTTGCCACTAGGAGGAGAGCTCGGTAGTTCATTGTCTTCAGGTACCCGTAATGTGATACTATCAGGTACTGAATAATCAGACCTTAGCTGATCCAAGTCGGCTTCGGTGATCCTGGACTTCACCTCATCAAAACTCCACGGTCCCTCCGGGACCTCCTCATCTTCCTCTTCCTATTCCCTTTCCTGAGAGGACCCAGCTACCTCAACTGGAGTATGGGAAGAGGTTCCATGTTATTTGGTGGCCTCACACTCTTGGGGCCCAGATGTGCCGCTAGATTTGGAATCCAAAGAGTCAGAAATCTCGACCATCCCGAGATATCAAGATTCCTCAAGCAGGAGTAGGGGGCTCATCAAAGATATTAGGCCTATAAGGTCTAGGCACGGGATCAAGGATGGTTTGAAAGCTTAAAGGGAGACTAGACAGGGGATGACCATGCCGCCACCACCACCGCTCGGTGAAGGGTGTGACATCTGAAATACAGAAGAATACTCACTGTCAGGAGGGCCATCCCCCAAGTCAGAAGTGAAATATTGCAGGATGCTAAATGCACCTGAGTACCGACCCTCTAGATCCCGCCCAGTGTCACGGACTTGTTCTCGAACCCTTCAAGCCGTGCGGCCTTAGTTGTTATTCTGACCCTTTGTGTTGCAACTAAGTAAGCCTTTTTGCCTACAAGGAAGAGAAAGCTAAGCAAACAAGAATAAAACACAAGAGTTTGGGAGAATGAAAGTATATTGCTTGAAAGAAAGCTATACAACTTGAATGTTCTTGGATGCTTTTTGGATTCTAGGGTTCTAGGGTGGTTTGGCCAAATGAGGCCTCCACCTATCTATAGGCAACTAAAATAGATCCTACGGCTAGAAATAAATTAATCCTACGGTGGAGAATAAGTCTCTAGAATTCTCCACACAAATATCTAAGATATTTACACGTTTCACGAAGCTAGAGTTCTCCAAAGGGTTCTAGAGAATTCGACACATGTCTAGTTGCATGGAAAGCCTAGAATTATCCATAAGCTTCTAGAAGTTTCTACAAAACTCTAGAAAACTCTGGACCTCTCCACAAGCTTCTAGAGAATTCTTGATTTTTCCCAAGTGTGGAGAATGCTCACCAAGTGTTCGACGAAATGTCAAACTTACGTCGCCCACCAAATGTTCGACGAAATGCCAAGCTCGTGACACCAGGCTCGCTAAGCTATACACCTAAGTCCCTGGTCCCGTGGATTCGGCTCAGGCCCCAGCCTCAGCCCCAGTTGCGTGGCTTCAGCCCAGGCCCCAGCTTCAGCCCCAGTCCCGTGGCTTCAACTAAGGCCCCAGCCTCAGCCCCAGTCCCGTGGCTTCGGCTCAGGTCCCAGCCTCAGCCTCAGGCCCTGTGCCTTGGTCTAGGTTTTGAGCATCAACACAGAACAAGGGTTCCTATTTACATCCTAAACAGTTTTCTATGCAACACATGCTCAGCCTAGCTATAAACCCTAGAAGCAAAAACAGCAATCAACACACATATAGCCTATGAAGACATTCGCGGTGAACCTAGAAGATCTATCGTCGGCAGCAACACATAAGCACAAAATCAAAAGAACAAGCACCAAGTAACAAGCATCAATTATTTTTCCAACATAAGAAGAGCGAAGAGGAGCAAAGAATACACCATACCTTTGAGTCGGCGACAGAGGTTGGAAATGCAGCAAACGACAGCGAAGGTGAAGGGAGTTCTTTCTTGCTGTGAACCTGAGAAAATTTGCATTAAAAAATAAGAGAAAAGGTTAGGGAAAACTGCCAGTAAACCATCGGCAACAAACAAGATGAAAGATCAAGAAAGGTAAAAACCTACCCACAAGAAGAAGTGTGGCCGATGTGGTAGCCGAAGCCGAAGGAGAACAGTGTGAACTGCAGAATCACTTAGTCCTCGATCAGCAAGAAGAGAAAAAGAAGGAGAAAGGCGAGAAACTAAAGAAAGGAAAAGAAGAAGGCAGAATGGAGAAAATGAGGAAGGCGGAAGGTTTTGGGGGCAGCAGTCGTCGTGGAAAGGTGGGAGGCTTACAAGGGACGTGCGACGTGCATTTAAGGCACGTCCCATCACACCTATAAAGCTGCTGCCAAAAAAAATAAAATAAAATAAAATAAAATTTTCAAATATTCAGTTATTTGACCTCTGTATTCGCTCCACAAGTGTTTTCTATCTCCTAAATTTGGTTTAATCCACAGATTATACTAATTTGGGGGCTATAGTTGTAGGTATTTTTGGCCAACGGGCTTAATACCCTACTATTTGGGCAATGAATTAATACCCAATTGTTGTGGTGGGCCAGACATCCATTACAAACAAAACCGTAAGCCCAAGGACCAATGGGAATAGGGCTAGGTGTCACTCATCTAAGGGAGGTCTTTTAGGGTTTGAATCTTGGCTATCGAAAAGGGGAATAAAAAGGAAAAAGACAAGGAAAGAGGGGAGGACTTTTGGATTTTGGAAAACCTAGGAGCCGCCATTCTTGGATCTCTCCCACCTAAAAACTCTTTGTCTTTTCTGGTGGTCCGGAGGCACGGCCAGGGGGAGGCGGCACCATTCATGGAACCGGCCAAACAGTACCGCTGGAGTTAAAACACCTCCCTTTGACCGATTTTCTCTACTTGGTTTCCCTTTATTTTTTCGATGCTATTTTAAGTTATTTATTTACCTATGAGTTCAAAGGCTGACTTAAGCATCAGAGGGGAAACGTCGGTCACCACACCGGCGCCCCTTTAACCAGTTTTTATTTATTTTACAGGGCTTGGTCATAGCTTTAAGGACGTGGGGATAGCTTCCGAAAAATCGCCACAACAATATTTACATTTTATTAATCATTTTCAAAAATAATTAAATTTATGTAAAAAATAATTAAATTTTATTAAATAATTTAAAATTAAATAAACTAGGTGTAAATGCAACGTTCTTTACATGTCCTATTTGATTATATATGACGCTCTTTGCACGTCTTATTTATTGACATAACCATGCCATGTCATCAGATATATACAACGTTTTTTAGGCGTCCTATTTAATTGAATTGCAATGTAGATTTTGTGTCACACTCACATTTATAGTCACGATTTTGTGCCTAGCATTTAACATTTTATACCATGTTTTTTGTTTGTCGCATTAGAATTCGATTTAATAAAGCATCGCATTAAGCATTTTATAAGTTATTTTTCTCGCATCGTGTATGATATTTTTTGTTGTGATTTCTTCTGCTTCTATTTTTTTTTCCTTCTCTTTTTTCTTTCTCTGCCTAGATTGCTAAAAAACACCATTAAAAATGCAAAGGTTTTATTACTGTGGTTGAATTGAACTAGTTGTATATGAATTGAACTAGTTGAGCCTGTATATACATACTTACATACCTGTTCTTAAGCATCAAGGCTTAATCGACCTTTAAAGTCTTTAAAAATTTGAATAAATATATCATACCCACAAAACCAGTTTTTATCATACCAATTGGACTTAACAAGTTTGATATTGATTTCAAACAGTGTAGAGATTTTATCGGAAAGTGTTGAAGACAAAGTTTTCCAACCTTCAAAAGTAAAGGAAACCAAATTTGGAGCATCAATGTCAATGGCCTCAACCTCACCTTCCTTCATACAACCACACAAAACAAGTCTTTTAGCAGCTGATTCTGAATATTCAAACATTTGAATCCATAAAAGTCCAATATAAAATTCTTAATCTAGGAATTCGTCAAAAGCTTCCCAACCAATTCTTGCTAGTCACTGCCTTGTTTATCCACACCTTTCTCAGTCTTTCACAGGCAAATACAATTTAGAACTGAGTTGAAGATTCAAATGCAAGAGACTCCAAATTCACAGCTTAAATTCGGATTTGATTCTAAGTCTGAAGAGTGTGCGAAGAATAGGAGGAGAAGATCTAGAGGGATCTAGGGGAAATCATTGCCTTTCAATTTTTTTTTAATTTATTATATTTAAAATTTAAATTATGAAATAATAATAAATCCAATGCCATCTCAATACAAGATCCACTGCTCCATAGACGGGTGACAGTCACCAAGTAATATATAATATTTATTTATTTATTTTTCATATATGATTTTTACTTTATTGCGTCTACTCATATAATGTGCTGGTCTTTATTAACCCTCATGTTTTATTAAAATTGAAATATGCTCGCTTCCATTTGTATTCCTAGGAAATACATATCAAGTTAATGTTATTTATCCATCATGAGATTATTGTAAGATAGGTTTGATAATTTTAAAATGTTGACAGTTATTAGTAGTTTATTATTAGTGATGAAGTGTCACTAATAACTATTATTATAGTCCGCACACTATAAAAAAACATGCTAATAGAACACACAAATACAGTGTTCCAAAATGTAAATGCTGACACAAATACCTGTGTCGCTAAATCCACTAACAATGAAGGTGAAAGAATTAGGGACACAGAAAGAGTGGTGCGAATTTGTCCATAACAATGACGTCTACAGTTTGTCCCTTTGCTGAAACAGCAGCAACACAAAATAATGTTGTTGCTTTGGATGCTCAAAGCGTTGTGTGAAACCAAATATTAAATAAATATATATATATATTATAATAAATTAAGAAAATAGTATTTAGAAAAGAAAATTGTCAGTAAATGTTTTTTAATTGTCAACATAGTGCATCACTAAATAAGTAATATTTAGCGACGAAGATCATTGTTGTTGGATCACCTTTTAGTGACGATTATTGTCAATATTTGTTTTTTGTTTTTCGTCGTAGTTATTCTAATTGTTTTTGTCACTCAAGTTATTGTTTTTATTCTATTTAATTTAATTTATTTATTTTTAAAATTAATTTAAATTTATAATTTATTAATACAATTGATAATTTTAAATTTAATTTACTATATTATCAATTAATAAAAAATAATTTATTACAAATTATTAATTTATTAAAGAATCAATTACAAAATAAATTTGTTTTACAAATTAATTGTATTATACAACAGAACTACATACATTTATATTTTTTTCATACCGTGCTACAATTAAATATGATATTGTTTTTCATTGATTGCTTCAATTTAAAATGGAATATGCTAGCTTACTAAATTTGGAGTTACAATGGAGAGTAAAACAATGCCCATTTTGCTTTATATTGATCCATGTACTCTTGGGTCTAAGTTACATTTTTAAACTTCACACACACAAACAATTAATTCAATTAAGTATTTCACTAACAATTCTTATTAAATCAATCTAAAAGATAATTGATATGAAAAAGTTAGTAATATATTATTACTATTTCTAATAAGTCGTTGTCTCGAAGAACATTATTGGCTATGATGTTCTATATGTTCATCATCATATAGTACCCACATTCGAAATTTCCTAGTTGCTTTATTGCCTATACAAATATTTTAAAAAATATTAAAATTATTATATTAAATAATTAAGTAGCTAAAATATACAACCGAAATACGTTTAACGATATATTAAATAATATAAACATATATATTTATATATTAATATGTATTATATATATGTACTTTTCTTTTTTGCCATCTAAGCTTTTCGCGCTTAACTTTTTTATTGCAGTTGGCTGTGATGTTCCAAGCCAGGAATATCATGTACATTAAGCACACTCTATGTATATATATAAATTCAAATAATATCACACTTAAATATTAATTATTAAATTTAATTAAATCAAAGACTAAGTAATATTAATTTGGACATACCTATTCAATAAACTCTCAAAGTTGCTATGCACACCATTTTTTCCAGAAGCGAATCATAACACTAGATTGTGCCTAGATATGGATCAACAACACCCAACATCCAATGGGAACTAAAAATATATAAACAATATGAAATTACATTTTTATACATATAATTAGTAAGACTCAAATAATAGTTATTAGAAAAACTTACATACCTTGACCAATATGGAAAAAGCCATACTTAACCCTTTGTTGCTTTGCTTCTCATCCATATTTTTAGTTCTCTCTCATTGGAATTTTTTCAAGCCACATTGAAAATATCATTAGGAAATATAAAACAATATTTTTCTAGTTATTCGTCCATCAATTTTGAATGTAAATGCCTACACAGTGAATTATTAATTATTAGTAACACAATTATGTTTTTAAAAAAAAATTGTAGTAATATAATGATAAGTAATAAATGCACTAAAGTTGGGAGTTACATACCTTATGTAGACCAAAATGTACGACGTTGATAACTCTTGCATATAATTAAATTATTGGTTATCTTTCTTCGATATGGATATCAATATTTCATACCAATGATTGGTGGTGGTAAGGAGGTCGTCCTGATGGCATTAGTATCATAAAGATCGATGCACATTAACAACTCTAGTAGTACAGGGGTAAGGTCCACTGTGTCGGCATCGTCAACATCAGTATAAGCATCAACAAATGCTGACTCGACCAGTATTGGTAGAAACATTTAGGACCTATGTGAGCTTTTTAATCCGGTTGCAGTCAATTGTTTCCCTTTGAGCTTTTTCTCTTCTCGTATTCCTACATGCAAAACAAATTATATGTTAGTATCACACACAAAAAATTGTGTAAACATGAAACAATTTAATGAATTATTATATGCACCATCTGATGGCTGAATAATAAGTCTCGAGGCCAAGCCACGAATGGCCTTTCTGCTTCAAGTACATAGACCATGCCAAATGATGGTGCATGTAACAACGCAGTGAGATCAGTCACTGCGTCAACAGAGACCCTAACATTTTCCGTTCCCAGATCTCTACCATGGTGCACCGCACTATCCATTGTCAAAATGCCAATTGCCATGATATTATCTCTTGTCTTTTCTACAAGCTCACATTTAATGTCTTGAATGTCAAACATGTTAAAAAATGTAAATAGGTTGTACGAAATATATGATTTAAATGAAAAGATTTATTAATGGTACATGTATTTTTTGTTGTACAAGTGTACGATCAATAGGTGGATCAGCTGACGTAGTGAAAGCTGGCAGGGTCGCTAGATTGGTAATGTTGTCGACCAGAGTATTGAGAGATCCTACCTCTCTGTATGAAGCATGTGTAGATGTATGCGAGGGTATGTTAATACTGCAAGATCTCGCGAGATCACCAATATTTTCCAATACTCTTTTCTTCCAGGCAACATTAAACAAACCACTAAGGACAAGCTCCAATTTTTCAATCCTTGCATTTTGGGTCTCCATTATGTCATCTGCATTGGCTTCATTTTATTTTTTTAGATGTTACACCATGGTATTGAAATAATTCTTCACTGTGAAGCCTTTTCTTCTTCATCTAAGTTGACCAGCACACTCATCAGATGCAAGGGCTTGTGTAAGTAATCATTAAGAGGAGATGCATCAAGAATGCCATCAGTGGCATTCTTCTTCAGTGCATTCTAAAAAATTAATTTACATAACATATTAGATAATACATATGAAATATATTATACATAAATTTATATATATAAGGAACTCACAACGTTTTCCACAATGGTCTCAACTTCTGCGTTGTGTATTTTTCCATCTTTTTTTGTTCTTGCTCGTATCCAAAAGTCTTCATGCTCTTTGGTCATGTGGTGGATCTTTCAGCTTGCTATAAAATAAGTAATATAAATTAGTAATGAACTTAAGATTAAAAAAATTGTAAATTAATTGGAATTGTTAGTAAATTGTACATACCATTTCGATCTCTAACAGCAAATATCCGTTACTGCCAAGTCAATAGGGATATTTGTTCCTTTGTCTTTTTGCAGAATGATCTACACTTTATTTTTGTAATTTTTAATCATAAACTTTAAGCTTAGTTATATAAAGAACACCAATCCACAATGAAAACATGCCAAACTAATTTTTTACCTTGAACTCTTCTCTTTGATTGAGAAATTTATCCCAATGTTGTTGCATGATGAAGTTATACTTGTGGGTAAGGTGCTTGAAAACCAAGGGTCGCGCCAAGTATGAGCTCGCATACTTGTCATATAACTAGTGCTTAAAACTCCTCCACTTCCTAGCACAATCTTTCATAGTCTGATCCCTGCTCAAGTCATCCTAACCAAAATATTCTTATAAAATATTTTTAATATTTAATAAAGGGATTAATTAATTTCATAACCTATGATATAAGTTTACTTAAAGAAAAAAGAAAGTATACTTAATACCTTTATTGCACCCTACAGGTTTTCTTTCAACCTAGCAGACACGTTCCAAATTTGAATGGAAATAGATATCATGGAACGAGTTAGTTAGCTTTCCAAACTGTTCATTTGCACATCAGTCTTGTTTAGAGGAGCTACATGTACATTGTACTCTAACTGTAGGTCTTTCCACCTGAAGCCTTCTTTCTAAACCCTTACATCATTGTAGGTCCTTGGCCTTTCTTCTTAGAGATTTGAATGCTAAGGCCGAAGGCATCATCAAAGGATGAAAGCTCATCGGATTGGAGAATGTTATGTTCAAATGGATCCATAAATCTACATCACACAAACAATTTACAATCACATTATAAAATCAATATAAATTTCAATACAGTCCCCACTATTTTGTGGACGTCCCAAAATTACCAAATTTTAAACCCTTTACAATGCAAACAACACAACATCCCTATTATTTAGAAAAATATATAAATGATCCTCATGTGTTGCCTATTATTTACATTTTTAAATGGTCATAATGTGTCGCCTAATACATATAAATTTGTAACATTGTCAACCAACATAACACCATAACAACATACACAGGCAAACATGTATTGACGGCCGAAAGCCAAAACACATCAAAAAAATTAATATGTTTTTAGGCAACAAATTATCAAATACTTACAAATCATCATGATATACACAAGGAAACATTTTATACACAGGTAGACATGCTATATTGATGCCCAAAAGCCAATGCATACCAAAAAAAGTACATTGTTTTTAGGCAGCCAATAATCAAATAACCACAAAATCATACTATACGTAGCCAAATATTCCATACATGGGCAAACATGTTATATTGATGGCCAATAGGCAAAATACCTATGAAAACTAAAAGAAAAAAGTAATACAAGATCAAAAAATAAATGAAACTATCTCACAAGGAGGATTGGTTTCGGTTGCGGCATGGAGGAGGAGGAAGAGAAGGAGTGGGTTTCAGCGGTGGCGTGGAAGAGGATGAGGAATGGGTTTCGGCAGTGGTGTAGAGGAGAATGAGGTGAGGGTTTCGGCGGTGGCGTGGAAGAGGAAGAGGAGAAAGAAAAGGTGGGTTCAGAGGTGGCATAGAGGATGAGGAGAGGATCGGTTTTGACGGTGATGGAGGAGAAGAAGGTGAGGGTTGGTTTTGGTGGAGAAAGAAGCAAAGGAAATTAAGTGAGGGAAAAAAACTGAGTGTTTTTTGTGAAGATGAATGCAAAATGGATTGGTGGGACATTAATCCTGCCTATTAATTTGTGCAAATAGCAACGCAAAGCATCACTAAAACACTTTTAGCAATTTTGTGAGGCACGAGTTAATTAGCAATGTAAGCTGTCGCTAAAAGGTTTTAGTAACATGTTTTAATGATGCAAGATGACGCTAAAAGGTTTTAGCAAAGCATTGCTATGCATAAGTAAGAAAGGGGATGCAGTGGGTTGCTAAAACCATTTAGCTACAGCCTACGTTGCTTGTTAACTATTTTTATACTAATTTAGAGACAAGTTTTTGTTTCTAAACTATTTGTTGCAAATTAGTTTTTCTTTTATTGCTTTAAGAGTTAATTCAATTATTGTTTAGTTGCAAAAATACAATTTTTAGCTTTAAAATTGTCTTAGATTCAGTACAATTTTTATTTTTAATATTTAATTCCTAACAAGTAAAAGCCAACATACTATGGAATTAAAATTAAACAAAATACAAATTATCATTCTATAAAAACAAAAAATTTGTATCAATAATGTTAAAATTGTATCACACTTATATCTATTCACAATCATCACGAATATAAACTTCTTCAGAGTCTTCATTAAAACTAACATCAATGTCATCCACATTAGGAAGATGATCGGCAAACCGGTTATGATCCATTGTAGTATCTCCAAGTTCATTTTCTTCAACAAGTATAAATACGACCCTGTTTGGCATAACTTTTGCCTTTGATTTTGCTTCTCTTCTTCTTCTTCTCCAAAAGTGCTTCCTGAAAAAGTTAGTCTTCACGTTGTGGTAGAGCTAATACTATGGACCAACAAGGATCAAGTTGAATTTCAACATAAAATACTTGTTATGCTTGTGAGGCCATAATGAATATTATTTGTAACCAATCTTGTTGAAGTTGGCACATGTAAAACCTAATTCATCAGTTTTCACACCAGTATTATTGTCCACCCCAACACACATGAAAAATATAAGGCAGAAACAATTGTAATTAACAATACATAACAAACAATCTCAGATGACAAGTACAAATTATTATTATTTTATTAAGATTACAAAACAAATAAATCATCGGAAACTTTAATATTACTATTACAAACATAACAAACAATTTCAAAAGCGAGTAGGTTTACATAAATTCTTCATCGATCTCAGCATATGGGAAATGGCCAAGTGAGAACATGATGGCTAGCCTTGTCCAAGTAGGAACCGGTTTGGTTGGCAGTTTTTGCCATCCAATTTAGGCCCACATTTAATGTACTAAAAATGAAATAATTGATCATGAGGTAGATGAACTACTTGAGGCACACGGTTCAAAGATTTGTAGTGAGTTGAACACCTCAAAGACCGTAACGATAAAAAATATTTCATTTTTTACCTCGATTTTGAAAAAGTATCAGCTAAATCGAAGAGAAAAGACATGCGAAATATATATGCATAGTTGGGAATTCTTTTCCTTTTCGGATGAATATTTCATTCTTTTTTTTTATTTTGAAAGAATTTCGGCTGGATAATTTAGAATACCATCTTAAACTCTTTCAAAATAGAGGGCAAAAAGTATATAAAAGTGAATTGAAAATGAAAAGTGTGATTGTGAAAGAGATGAAAATGCTATTAATAGATATAGAATGGTAGGAGTGAATTGATTTTTGGTAGGTGCGAATTAATAGTAAGTGGTTTTGATGCCCAAATATTTTACAAAACTATGGACAATTTTAGGGCGAAAAAAATTTCAAAACACATCGTTAATCCATCACCAATTCATGATATGCATTTTAAAAGAGTGTCTCCAATTCATCACAAACAGTGACACAGTATGGTACTTTTTGTCGCCAATTACTAATCAATTTGCAATATTATTTCCTTTAGTGTCTCTAATTTGGATTTTTTCCCACATCTTTAGTGACAGTAGTGCAAGTGATTCGCTATATGTTTAAATTTGTGACATTTAACCCACAGGCGTCGCTATATGTCTCCTAATTAGCAACAGTCAAAAATTTCAAAACACATCGTTAATCCATCACCAATTCATGATACGCATTTTAAAAGAGTGTCTCCAATTCATCACAAACAGTGACACAGTATGGTACTTTTTGTCGCCAATTACTAATCAATTTGCAATATTATTTCCTTTAGTGTCTCTAATTTGGATTTTTTCCCACATCTTTAGTGATAGTAGTGCAAGTGATTCGCTATATGTTTAAATTTGTGACATTTAACCCACAGGCGTCGCTATATGTCTCCCAATTAGCAACAGTCGACCCTCATGTGTCATTAATTTGGTTTGGCACGTCCTACTTTATTGACACAATACCTTTTTGTTTCACGAATTGTCTTTGAGGTGCATATTTATAGCGATAATTGGAAAATATGTCTCTAAATATATTTATAGCTATAGATGAAACAATTTAATTATCGTCTTTTTGTTACAATAAGGGCGACACAATAGTTTTACATCGGGAATGTTTTTTTGGTAACACAATTGTTTCTTCATGTTGCGTATTTAGTGTCGTGGATCCACTGTTTTCTCGTAGTGGCATTTTAAAACTGTCAATTATACTTTACAATAGCGTAACTGTATTTATAAGTTCACTTTATTTATTCAAATACATATATATATATATATATTATCTTAGTTTCTATTTAATATTTGAATCTCTATTATTTGGATTTACACATTTTATTTGCTTCCATTGCTTTGTTCTTTTAGCAATATGTATGCATTGATATGATTCTTTATACTATTGCTTAAGTTGTTTATTTTGTCAAACATTATTTTACTATATCTTTTAGGAGTTAATATTTCTTTTGTTAGAAAACATAATATTTTGTATTTTCTAATTAAATTATGCTTGTAGTTATGGAAAACCTCATGAAGCTTGAACGCACTTCCCTTGACATTTTTAGGCAAGAATGATCTATAATGGATTCTTGATGCTGAAATCAATTTAGATACTATGAACATTAGGCATACAATGAAAGAAGGAAATGAGGCATCTGCTAAAGAATGTGGGAAAGCTATGATTTTTTTAGATCATCATATCCATGAGGGATTGCAAACATAATACCTTACTATGAAAGATCAGCTCAATCTTTGAAAAAAATTAAATCAAAAGTATAATCACCAAAAAATTGAAAAATGGCCAAAAGATCAATATGACCGGATGCACTTGCGATTGCAATATTATAAGATTGTGGAGACTATAACTCAGCACTATTTAAAATTAGTTACAAGTTACAATTATGTGGTGAAAAATAAATGATGAAGACATGCTAGAGAAGACATTCTCTACTTTTCATGCCTTGAATGTGCTTCTGGAGCAGCAATATCAAAAGTGTAGATTCAATAAATATTCTTAAATGATTTCTTTTCTTTTTGTTGCTGAACAAATAATGAACTTTTGATGAAAAATCACCAATCTTGTCTAATTGGCTTAGCAACATTTCCCTAAAGTGCATGTTGCTTCTTATAATGATCGCTAAGGGCTCCATAATGACTGCGGGCATGGGCAACGTTGAGGCTGTGGACGTGGGCATGGTTGTAGATATCTTCGTTTTAAATGACATGGTGATCGTGTGAATAATTATCAAAATAAGAAAGCTATATATAATCACCAAAAGAGGAAGAATGACTATACATGGAAAAAATTTCAATATAAAAAAAAAAGACAAGATGTTTGCTATAGATATGGAGTGAAAGGTCCTTGGTCTTGTACATCTAACCATTTAGTTAACTTTTATTAATCCTCGACTAAGGCAATAAGAAAGGAACCAAAGATGAATTTTGTTGATAACCATGAACCAAATATGAATCTTGCTTGTCAACTAAATATGACTAATATTGAGATGGATTTTACTAACTGTGAGAATTCTATTGATATAACAAATGTGAATATAATCAATTATTTTGATAATCCAAATGAAAACAATTGATGTTAAGAGTCAAAATGGAGTAAGAGTTGTGGGAATTTTTTATATATTGCTATTTTCTTTATGTTTTTGTTTTACTTTTGATGTCTTTTGTGCATTATTAATGAATAATAATCTTTATTCCTTTGCTATAATTTTATATTTAAACTTAAGATTTATTATTGTTTTATTTTATATGCAATGAAATGGCTTCTAATGGTGGCAAAATCATTTCAAAAGGAATGACTCTGTTACATGTCTTGTACGTAGACAATGCAACAACCCACACGACCCTTTGAGATAAAATTTATTTTTCTCATTTGACATTAGATAAAACCAATATAATTACCATTGTAGAAACTATAGATTTGATTAAAGAAGGCTTTGGAAGAACTAATATTATCTTAACAAATAGAAGAAAATTTTACATTGATTATCCTGCATGTTCTGAAAGGAAGTTAATTACTACACCATCTTGACAAAAATGGTTACTGAATCTCCTACATTTTTACAAAGAATTCTTGGAGATATTTGTGGGCTTATTCATCATTCACATGGACCGTTTCGATGTTTCATAGTATTGATTCATGCATCAAGTCATTGATCATATGTAAGCTTGTATTTACTAGTAATCTAGCATTTCCTAAGTTATTGGCTCAAATAATTAGATTATGAGCACAGTTTTCAAAATATCCAATTAAGAAAATTCATCTTGACAATGTTGGTGAGTGTAAATCTCAAGCATTGAAAGATGTCAATTGTGTTAGAAGTTGAGCACCCTCTGGGCGACGTGCATACCCAGAATGGTATGACTAAATCTTTTAAAAAAAATTGCAAGACCACTAATTATGTGAACAAAGTTACAAGTTTTATTTTGGGGACATGCAATATAACATTCTGCATCTTTGATTCACATTAGATCCACAACTTATCAACAATATTCTCCAATGCAACTTGCTTT
Source organism: Ochetophila trinervis (assembly GCA_003254975.1). Classification (NCBI taxonomy): domain Eukaryota; kingdom Viridiplantae; phylum Streptophyta; class Magnoliopsida; order Rosales; family Rhamnaceae; genus Ochetophila; species Ochetophila trinervis. Next base: position 128,836 of record QANX01003267.1, read on the forward strand.
CAGTTATGACCCAAATATTTCTCATTTATGATTTTTTGGTTGTGCTGTATATGTGCCAATAGTACCTTAACAATGCACAAAAATGGGACCTCCAAGATAGCTTGGTATTTATATTGGTTTTGAATCCCCATCTATTATTAGATATCTTAAATCCAACCTAGGTGATATGTTTACTGCATATTTTGTAGATTGCCATTTGATGAGACAATATTTCTGCCATTCAGAGGAAAGCCAAATTTTGATGAATGACATGAAATATCTTGGAAAAATCATAATTGTCTCATTTTGATTATTGTACAAATCAAAGTGAATAAGAGGTTCATAAAATATTTCATCTGAAAAATATTGCAAATAAGTTAGCAATTGCATTTATTGATACAAAGAAAGTGAAAAAAAAAATATACCAATTATAACATTCTAGCAAGGATAGATGTTCATCTTGAGCAGTCTAAAAATGCAAATGAGGTGAGAGCACGCCTGAAGTGTGGTAGACCTACAGGTTCTAAAGATAAAGTTCCAAGAAACCAAAAAAAAATTAATTAAGTATTAGGAAGCACTAGACTGAAAATAATTACCATGCAAGGAAAAACATCGATCGATCCATGAGCATAGATTAGTAGCTCATAAAGATGTTCAATTATTTGATAATAAAGATATTTCTATAATTACGTCCAAACATGAGGTTAATTTGATTAAAGTAAAATTAATGTTGATAATAGAATTGCATTTGCTGTAACTCTTGAAATAATAAGAGATGATGAGGATTCTGAACTAAAGTCCATTATTGAATGTCAAAAAGAGAAATATTGGCACAAATGGAGAAAGGCAATTCAAGCTGAGTTGATTTCGTTTATGAAAAATAAAGTTTTTGAACATGTTGTCCAAATTCCTAATGATGTAAAATCTATAGGACATAAAATTGATTTTGTAAAAAATCAAAATGAAAAAAATAAAGTTGTGAGATATAAAGCATGACTTGTTGCACAAGGTTTCAAATAAAGACTAGGGATTGATTATCAAGAGACATATTCTCTCTTTAATGGTTATCACCTTTCGTTTCTTAATTGGCATTGTAGTTGAAGAAAAGCGACATATGCATTTAATGGATTTGGTTATAACATATTTATTTGGATCACTTGATAGTGACATATATATGAAAGCCCATAAAGGCTTTAAAGTAGTTAAAGAAAAACTATGTCACATGTATACAATTAAATTGCAACAATCTTTATATGGAATGAAACAATCTCAATGCATATGGTACAACTGTTTAAGTGAGTACATTCTGAAAGAATGATATTTGAACAATCCAATCTATCCATTTTTTTATATTAAAACATTAGAATCTGATTTTGCAATTATCGTAGTATAGTTGATGATTTGAATCTTATAAGGACTTCATAAGTGATCAGAAATACTAGTTCTTATTTGCTATAAGAATTTAAAATGAAAGATTTAGGACACACAAATGTTGTCTTGGTTTGCAAATTGAACATTTACCAAATGGAATTTTAATTCATCAATCAACATATACATATTAAAATTTTAAAAGAGTTTATATTAAGATTGCTCATCCATTAAGATCTCCTATCGTTGTTCGATCACCTGGTAGAAACACTACAATATCATGGATATCTAATAAACAAATAATAGTTGGTACTTTTCAAATCATTATAAATTAATTGCAATTCATGAAGCAAGGAGTTAGTGTATGTAGTTGATCAATGATTCAACATATACAAGGACGCTCCTACAATTGCATGCATAGCACATGTCAAAAGAGGCTACATCAAAAGTGATTTGACGAATCACATTTCACTTAAATTTTTTTCCACTATGAGATGGAACAAAATGGAGAAATAAATGTTTTACAAATTTGATCAAGAGACAACCTAGCAGATATGTTCACTAAAGCACTTCATTAGTTCAAATTTATTTTTCTCATTTGACATTAGCTAAAGCTAATGTTAGTACAATTTTGGGACCTACAAATTTAATTGAAGGCTTTGAAAAAGCTAATATTATGTTAACAAATGGAACAAACAATTTCAATGACAATGCCTTTCACTTTCCTAAGTCTAAAATGACTTTAGTGAGTCTTAGAGATATACGTTAAAATGGAAAAATATCACCTACACTCCCTAATGTTTGCCCCTATTTCATAAAATACCCGAGATTTTGAACAATTCACAATACTTCATGTTGGTACTGCTTTTTTGTTAACTGAGATTCTCTTTCATAAGTGACAGTGTAAAAAGTCATAAATGCTCTCATTTAAAGTGTGCCACCTACATTTTTTGTAAAACGAAAAATAAGAAAAAAGAAAAAAAGAAGTAAAGAGGACCATCGGGACTGCTGTGGTGAAAATTAGATTACTCACAAGTACATAAATCAACAAGTAATAAAGTGGATTTATTAGAGACAACTGAATATTGATCCCACGAGAAAAAAATGTCTCTAATGTTGAAAATGAATTCTATTGCTAACTAAAATAAGAAACTTGAAAGAGTGATTGTTTGATTGGTTGGTTTTGTGAAGCAAATCAAAATTTAAATAAAAGGCAATTAAGAAAGCAAAGTAAGTTAATCAAAAGTTTCAAATTATTGATGGAACAAGGATTATGACTTCACCAATATTGATCATATTTAGTTTAACCTCTCTTAGACTAAAATTAACTAGAAGTTGATTCTTCAATGCATTCTAGTTTAGCAAGCATAAGGTATTTAATTATTCCTAATCTGAACATAGAAATTTAAGTACTAAGACTTGCAAACCCAATAAGCTCTTGTCAAGGTTATCACTAAGGCATGCAATATTCATATTCCCATGTATTTCATTGCCCTTCCATATTATATATCTTATTCCCAAGACAATGTAATACTAAATCATTTTTTTTCATGAAAGAATTAAAAATTACAATGAAGTATTAACCATGAATCATAAACTAATTAATCATATATTAAAAACTAAATAATTATAAAATGGCTACATCATAATGCTCATAAAAGTTTAGCTACTTATATTCTTAGAAATAATCATCAACAAATCAAAACAAAACATATTATGAATAATAAAAAGAATAAGAAAAGAGAAACCAAATCTAGAGCTTGTGGCTAGCCAAATTCTCTCTTTTCTTTAAACTTTGAGATTTGTGTGGCATGACATAAAATAATGTGTAGTGTGGAATGAAAGAGATCTCCCTAAGGCTCTAAAATGTAGGTTATTTATAGGAAAAGAAAGCATAAAGCAAGGAAAAGCCCTAGAGTTCTAACCCTACCTTACCTCTAATTCTTCAAGATAATTGGAAATAAAATATTAATCAAAATCAAAATCTCCCCTAATATCACTCTAATGGTTGGCCATACGGTGTTATAGGAATAATTGGTGCCCTCAAAATGATGTCACACTCCCAATTAAATTAAGAAAGTAATTCATATCTCTTTAGTATTTTAATCTCCTTCAAAATCTAATTACTTCACCAATTAATACTCCAATTAATATTACTGAAATAATCTGGACTTTTCAATTGGCATGTGATATTGAAATAATAATGACAGGACCCAACCCGCTTGGATCCTGCCTGCGTGACTTAATGTTGCCATTAAGCCACAAGCAGTCGTGAAAGTCCGCTAAACCATTTTACTCAAAAGGGGTAACAACCAACAGACCAAAAGGTTTTCTCTACTGCCGGAAATTCTATTAAAATTTCGGCAGCATTTCGACTGTTTTCTAACACTCCCCAAAAGCAAAAATACAACCCTGCAAGGAAAACCAGTCCTAAACCATATTTATTCTACCAGCACGCAAATTCCACACGAATAACCACATCTCAGTAATTAAATTTATCACTCGCAATACAATATATCTGTTATATTTTTACCGTAGCTGGACTCAGTATGAAAACCGAGCTGCTTACATACCCTTACTCAAAGGGATCAAGCTACCTCTAGTTTCGACAGCATAATTACACCAAATACGCTACAGTCAAACACATTCACAACTTAATGTACATTTCTCAGTTATCACATATACAAACACACTTAATTTCCATCAGGGCTTTTCCAACAATTTAATAAAAACAATATCCATATCTTGGCGGCATGATTCCTCGCCCAAGCTAGCAATACCCAGCTTGGCGGCATAATTCCTCGCCCAAGCAGTTTTCAACCACACAATCATATTAAATTCAATTACATAATATATTCCAAAAATTGACTGAAAGCTCATAAAAGTCCTCTGAGCTTCCATTTATAAGATTAAAATACTAATTACTACGATTGCCCAATATTTTAATAATTATGAAAATATCCCAATATTTCCAAAATTTACGAAAATGTTCCAAATCAGCAAAAATCCCCAAAATATATAGATTTTTCCGTTTCAAGTCTGATTTCAGCAAACTTTATACCGAAACAAAATTGATGATGCAAGGAACGAGAATCTACCTTCAATTTCAAGATTCGTCGCCGCAATTGATCGGAATCAGTTCCGGAAGATCAGACCTCGACCGGGATTGTGCGTTTTTTATTCCGACCGAAATTGGATCAAATCGAAAGTACAGCAAGCTTGCCCACGACCCCCGGAACGCATTGGGACGGGAGGTGAGCACACACTCGCCGGCAAAGGAGGAGATCGGCGGCGGCGCGTGGAGGAAGACGGCGACGGCGCGTGGGAGGCGCGTGGGGCGCGTGGGGTGGTCACCGGAGTCCGACCAGATGCAGATCTGGTCGCCGGAGCGGTCTGAGGCCAGTGGTGGTGGCTGTGTCGTGCCACTCGCCGGCGATCGGAGTAGATCTAGGTGGAAAGGTGGTTGTCGCGGATGGTTTTTCCGAAACTTCGCGGCCGTTTTCCGGCTTGATACGGCAGTCTCCGGTGTCAATCTTGGTACCAAAATGTAGATCGTCGCACCAGCTTTCCAACGGTACCAAGCACTCTCCCTAACTCCACCGGAACAGTGAGATATGGCCGGCCAAAGGTGGTGTCGCAACAGTGCACGAGCTGCACGAGTTGCACGAGCCCTCGGTCTCGCTGCAATTTCCGGCGATCTGGGTCGTTTCACGGCGAACTACCGGTACAGGGAGGAAGAGGAGGTTGCCGGCTTCGATCTAGGGGTGGTGGTCGGCCAACTCCGGCCACGGTGTGGCGGCTACCGGCGTGCGAAAAAGACTCGGCGAAGAGGTGGAAGGCGTCGGTGTGGCTGCGTGAATGTCGGGCTCCGGGAAAAAATTTTCCATTTTCCAGAATTTTCTGGAATTTTAAAAAGACAGGTGAGGGCATTTTCGTCCTTCTAAGTCCAGTCTCAACCAAATTACCAAATTGCCACTCACACAATTTAACTATAACTTCTCGGTCTTAACTCCGAATCGAGCGTGCTGCTAGTCTACGAACTCGTATCGACTAGCTCTACACAACGGTACCCCGGTCAAAACCATAACACGCTCACACAAAAAGTCAACCCCGAGCCTTTCTTTGGTCAAACTTGGTCAACTCGGTCAACCTTGAGAAATTTTCAATATCTTCCCGGAACGGGATGTTACAAATAATATACCGGGCTGGAGAGTGATGATGTAGCAATCTCAATCATCTATGCATAGGTGACATTCTAATTGGTAAATACACTTTCTTTAATATCTTCTATGTTGATCAGATAGATTCCAAGTACAATTTGGATAACTAAATAAATTTTTAATTCACTGATTTTAGTTTCAAAAGTTAGGTCTATGTTATAACTTTTAAGGCATATATTGATCGCACAAAATGGACACTCGGAGGGCACTCAAATGTCAATTTTCCTATAGGAGTGTAAGTATGTCGCAACTGCTAAAAATGTCAATTTTCAAAATCAAACTGGTATGATTAGTTTATCAAATTGCAATAAAAAATTTACAAAATTAAACTTCGATGAGTCAGGAATCAGTAACTAGAATTGAACCAAAATTCCATATGTAGTTTCATATATGATTTATTCAGTAAAGATTGTGCAGAAAATACAGCAAGTTCCAGCAATTGTTCTTATTTCTATGAAAATAGAAAAATACAGCAAATTAGTTTTTTCAATAATAATTAACTCAAAATTAACAAAAATGCAGCATAAAATATGGCATAAAATAGTAACTTTTTATGCCTATCAAGGACGAGAAGAGAAAGTAAAAAAAAATAAAGCATTTCTTCTTCCTTTGCATTTTGTCAGCAATCACCAAGAGAGAAAATGAAGATTTTCTTCTTTCTACTTTTTCCCACCCACGGGTTGAAATATATTATCCAAGGGTTTTTAACCTTCTAAATATTTTGGTAAGGTTAGATTAAGCTTAAAACACCTCTAAATGTCACATTTACCACCTTGGCAGAAAAAAAAATCTTGACTAGATTTCATTTTGGTCACTCCTTACCAAATTTTTTGTACCAAAAGCTTCATCTCAACCTCCTCTATAAAACTCAACCCTTAAAAATAAAAAGTTAGAATGAGATTGCCATTAATGCTTCCTCTCAACCTCCATTTGTTATGTTTTGTATTAATTTTCAATTTTTATTTTTGAGTTTTGTTAAAGAAATCAGGTTAGGAGAAAAATATATATTGAATAGGGGTTTATTCAATCAAGACTTTCATAGACTTTAGAAAAGTATGAATGAATTTAAGATTTAAGTGACTTTTATAAAACGTAAAAATAAAAAAAATGACTTTCATAGACTTTGAACACTTTTGCAAACATTTTAATTTAACTAATTGATTTATAATTACTCATCAATACTTCATATCTCTATTTTCTATTGTAACAATTTAATCATTATTTACATGTCCTAAACAATTACCCTTCTAAAAAAAATCCACTCATATAATAGTGATTAATATATTAAAAAATAAAGTACCAAATTCGAGAATAAAATTTCCAATTCAAAAGATATTATACCATGTATATAAGATACTAAAAATAAATTAATGGAAAAAATATAGTGTCTATCTATAGAAGCCATTTCAAACTTCTTGGGTGTTCCCCATTCAAAATTAGTATCTTATAATTGAAATCGAGGTGACATTGCAATACAAGTAGTTAGTGGGATCTTAGGTTTTGCATAATTGATTAACGAAGCTCAACTATTTCCCCCATCAAGAAGCCCATCATTCAAACTCGTTATCACCTCATTTATTCCCCAAGAAGATGGCTTAAGCGCAGGTACCAAAGATGCTGGTGAATATGCTCCAGCTTTTCAATTTTGAGCTCAATACTTGATAAACAAGGTTGAGGTTTTATTGTCTAGAACTGCATGGTGGGAGATGATTCTGATCGAAAAGCCGCAGTTGGGAAACACACTAACTTGCAAAGCCATCAACCCACGTAGTTGATGAATGGTCTGTTAGAGTGTTATTGCCAAGTGAGGATTCCGTAAATTTTTGACAAAGAAGAAGAACCATTTTCTTGAGTGCATCTTATTCTTTCTTTCTCTAAAAAGTTTATGAAATTTTTTTACTGAAAATGAAAGACTTTGATATAAAACTCATTCACTCAAAGTTTAGAAAAGTCTTTCATTTTTTTTAATTATAACAAAATTCTTTTTTTTTATTTGTTGCTAATTGTTTAGAAAAGTTTATAAAAATATGTAAAAGTCATTATATATAAAAAGTAAAGTCTCAATTGAATACCTTTAGAATTTGTGAATATATACTTAAAAAGTTATAATTGAATATCTCAAAACTATTAAAAACTTTTTAAAACTTTATAAAAGTCTTGATTGTGAGCCAGTGACTTTAGAAAGTTTTAAAAGTATTAATTAAATATACCTAAACTTTTTAAATTTGTATAAATCTTTTAAAGTTTTGATTGAATACACTCCGTAAACTTGATATGAAAGATACGTTTAAATTGTGAGAGACTCTTGTTGTAGGGTTTGGTTTTGAAGAAGAAGAAAATGAGTTGTTTGTGTGGGTGAGGATGAGAGAAAGCCACGTGGGTGAACATAATGTATAAATATTTGTTTATTGTAATTATTTTTATTATTATATAAATATTTGTACATTTTTTAATGATAAAAAAATATTTTAAATGACGAAAATAAATATATTATATGTATAGAAAACCACCTTGACAGCATCATTGGTGGGCACCTTGGCAGGAGCGGCACATCTGTTAAAAGATAAGACATGTGTCCTAAGATGAGCTCAAATAGAACATAAATCTCATGTGGAACAAAAGGGTAAAAACTCATTTGATTATGATTTTCAATACAAATATGAACAATGGAAGCGTGGCCTATCGATCCTTTAGACGTTTAGAATTTTAAGTTAGAGGTGTCATAAAAGTTACCTTAGAGTTAACTAGCTCGTGGCAGCTAAGCATTCATAGCGACGTTGCTTTTTTATCCTTTGATGTCGGCTCTTCCTATCATTGTGAAGCAGAATTCACCAATGTGTTGGATTGTTCACCCACCAATATGGAACATGAGCTGGGTTTGAACCATTGTGAGATAGGTTAGTTTTACCTTACTAATGACAATATTGCAATAGTAATTCAACCTACTACGAGAGGAACCGTTGATTGCACAATTGGTCATCGTGCTTGGTAAAAAAGCCAGTAGCACGAAGCTACCATGTGTTGGATTATGACTGAACACTTCTAAGTCATAATCCTTCCTACGAGCGATGCACGCGTCTGTAACCAGTTTGCCGACTTGCAGTAGAGGCCTAGGCCTCGAAAGGCACGTTCCATTGGATAAGCCCATGCGGTGGACGTATAGTGTCGGCCGCCTTGAAGTTCAATTCCTATAGAGCGGCAGGTAGAATCCTTTATAGATGACTTAAATACACGATGGGTATTATAAGTGGCAAAGTGGCTTTGTTGCTCGATCCACTAAGGTTCAACCCTGTGTCACTTCAATCCGTCCCTCCCCTTTCACCCCAACCAAACTCGTATGTTACGATACTGAAATCCAAGGCTACTGTTGTGGGATCCAAACCCTATCTTGCCTATCTTTGTTGTAAGGTAGGAATGTTGTTTTGCCACAAACTAGTAGAACCCAAGTGGAATATCTAACATAAAGTGCAAAAAATTTACCTTGGTGTCTTGCCTTGACTCGTGTTGTACATTGTCCATTGATGGTGCTGTAGCCTGCCCATGGTGCTTCTAACTTGTGCCATCAACTACCCATGGTGGTGCTAACATGTGCCACACATTTCCCACAGAAGATGCTGCCAAGGAGCTCATGGTGGTGCCAATGTGTGCCACCCACTGCCCACCGATATTGTTGCCAAGGTGCTTATGGTGGTGCCAAAGTGTGGCATAGCTTGCCCACCGTAGGTTCTACGAAGGCGCCCATGGTGGCGCCAACGTGTGCCATCCACTTCCCACTGAAAGTGCTGCCAACGTGCCCATGGTTGTTCCATCATGTGTCATGACTTACCCACCATGGTGTTGCCAAGGTGGCTTTTCTATATTTATATAATAATAATAAATTAATGATAAAAATAAATATATTATAAACATTTTTTTATTATATGATAAAAAAAGAGTTTATTTGTTATAGTTTAAATGATCTATTACCATTTTATCATTTTTCAGTTAAATCAAACATGAATTAAATGGCGGCAGAGGGTGTTAATGAATTATTTCAAACCACATTGTATAATTTGAAATTTGAGTAAAAATTAGTAGGTTTTGTGTTCTTTTCCCTTGAGATTATAAATGAATTTGGTGTAAAATATCTTTCCATAATGTTTATAATCTCATACAAAAATAAATTTTAAATAAACTTCATGCTTCAGTATTTGGGTTAAATTATATTTTTATAGGTACAATTGGGGCATATGCTGTCATAAACCAAAAAATCATTGATCTCCAAGGTTTTTGTACTTTGGCACGATCGACTAGAACATCCTAGATCGATTATGATGCGCCAAATCATAAAGAATTCAAATGGGCATCCTCCAAAGAACCAAAATATTTTGTTGCCTAATGATTACCCATGTGCTAGGTCTTACGATATTTTGTCTTGAAATTATAAATGAATTTGATGTAAACATAACATCTATAATCTCATGAAAAAAATAAATTTTAGAAAAACTCCACACTTTAGCGTCTGGGTTATATTATATTTTTTATAAATAAAATTGAGACATATGTTCTCATGAACCAAAACTTCATTGTTCTACATGATTGTTTTACTTTGTCATGATCGATTAGGACATCCTAGATCGATTCTATGATGCACCGAATCATAGAGAATTCAAATGGGCATCTTCTTAAAAGTCAAAAGATTTTGTTGCCTAATGATTACCCATGTGCTGCATGTTTTCTCTTAAGATTATAATTGAATTTGATGCAAAATATCTTTCCATCTATAGTCTCATGCAAAAGAAAAATTTTAGAAAAAATTCATGCTTTAGCATTTGGGTTATATTATACTTTTATAAGTATAATTAAGGCATGTGATGTCATGAACATGATCTCCAAGATTTTTATATTATGGAATGATTGATTAGGACATCCTATATCAATTATGATGCGCTGAATCATAGAAATTTCAAATGAGAATCCTCTAAGGAACTATGAGATTTTGTTTGCACAATAATTATCCATGTGCTGCATGTTCCACAAAAAAGTTGATTACTAAACCATCTTTGACAAAAGTGGTTACCGAATCTCCTAAATTTTTACAAAGAACTCATGGAGATATTTGTGGGCCTATTCATCTTTCATGTGAACCATTTCAATATTTTATGGTATTGATTGAAGCATTAAGTCTTTGTAAACTTGTTATCTACTCGTAATCTAATATTTTCTAAGTTATTGGATTACGAGTATATTTTTCATAATATCAAATTGAGAAAATTCATTTTGACAATGCTGGTGAGTTTACATTTCAAAAATTTAATGATTATTGCATATCAATTGGGATAGAACTTGAGCACCATGTATATACCCAAAATGGTATGACTAATTTTTTACTATAAGATTGCAACTGATTGATCGACTGCTAATTATACAAACAAAGTTACCATTTTCAATTTAGAGACATGCAATATTACATGCTACATCTTTAATTTGTATTAGATTTACATCTTATAAACAATATTCTCTAATGCAATTTGTTTTCTGTCATGAGTTAAATATTTAAAATTTGTGAATTTTTAGTTGCGCTGTATATGTGAAAACATTTCCACAATGCATAAAAAATAGGACCTAAAAAAAACTTGATATTTATATTGTTTTTAAATCTCTATCTATTAATAACCATGCAATGAAAAATATCGATTGATTTAAGAGCATAGAATCGAAAAAGGTTCAAAAAGGTTTGATTATCTTTTTACAGTTACCATTCAAGTATTAAATATCTCTGCATCCCCATTCCATTGAAGGTACCTCTGCTCCTCCAACTGAGCAAAATGGAGCAAATTCAGTTGAGGACCTAGGAGATGAAGGAGAGGAGAGAGAAGAAAAAGGAAGGTTCTACATAGATTAAAAAAATGTTTAATTATTTAATAATAATCAGATTTTTATACATTATGTCTAAGTAGAAGATAACTTTTTATTAATATTATTTTTTTTGGTGAAATCAATCAGAAGATAAATTTGATGGAAACAAAATTGTTGTTGATAATGTTTTCTTATTTTCCTAACAAAATGTCCACATATTTTTTTTTCTCTAGTGAAAAGAAGAAAGAAAAAATAAAAGTCCAAGTAAGTATACGCAACAAGTCATTCAATAGAAAAGCCATACCCGGTGGAAAAGCCAGATTTTTGGAAGAATTTGGAGGAGTTGGTGGAACAACAAAACCTCTATTGGATGTTGATGGGTGATCTAAATGAAGTTACTAATGATGAGGATAAGTGGGGAGGACGTAACACATTGAAAAAGAGACTTTTACTAAAGGCTTTTATGGATGAGGTTGGGACTATGGATCTCGGGTTCAAAGGCTATAAGTTCACTTGGGACAATGGCAGGGAAGGGTCAGCAAAAATAAAAGAGAGATTAGATAGGGCAGTGGCCAATTCGGATTGGATTTCTTTATATCCCTCGGAGCTAATTGAACACCTACGCACTGAAAATTCTGATCACATGCCAATCTTGATTCAGACAACTGCCATGGAAAATAAAGGTATAAGGCCATTTAAGTTTTTGGAAGCATGGACTACAGATGACTCCAGCAATAGTGTAATTCAGGAAGGATGGAACGGGGATACTAGAGGTGGGATGGCTGAGCATAAAATCAAAAGAGCTTTGACTCACACTTCCAAAGCGCTATCTAAGTGGAATAAGGAGTCTTTTGGTTTTGCTCAAGCCAACATTACAAGGTTGGAAGGGGAGCTGGAGAGAATTCAACGAGAGGATGACATAAGTGGTGACAACCAAAGAGATACGGGCAAACCTCGAAATACGATGTAATAGACTTGAATTGATATTGAGCCAGAAATCTCGGGAAGTTTGGCTTCAAGTGAGTGACAGAAATACCAAGTTTTTTCACACAAGCCTTTTACATAGAAGGAGAAGAAATACGATTCATGCAATCAAAGAAGGACAAAATTGGTTATGCAAAAAGGCAAAAATTTCAGACTATTTTGCAAGGCATTTTGAAGATCTATACCACTCAGACTACCCTTGTACTTAGGAGGAAGATATTGCAAGATTGGGCTCACATGTGGTGTCTAACTCAATAAATACAGAGATAGTTAGAATCCCTATTAAATAGGAGATAAGAAGAATTGTTTAGGAGCTTCATCCTCTAAAGAGCCCTGGCCCGGATGGGTTCTTATGTATTTTCTTTAGAAAGTATTGGCAAATTGTTAAAGAAAGAGTGGTAAAGTTTGTTCAGGAAGTCTTTAGAATTGGGAGAATCCCTAGCTCCATAAACAAAACGTTTTTGGTGCTTATTCCTAAGGTGGGGCTGCCAAAAGAGTTTAACCAATTTAGGCCTATCAGCCTTTGTAACTTCATTTACAAAGTGGTTTAAAAGCTCTTATTAGAAAGGATAAGTAAAGTGTTAGAATCTATAGTATCTCTAAATCAAGGGGCATTTATAAAGGGAAGATAGATCGCAGAGAACACGGTTTTGGTGCAAGAGGTTGTCCATAAAATAAGACACGTTAAAGGAAAACGTGGATTGATGATGATGAAATTCGATTTAATGAAAGCCTATGATAGATTGGAGTGGAGCTTTATAGATAAAGCCTTGAAAGCTTGGGGATTTTTCGAGGAGGCAAGAAGGTTGATAGTGAGCTGAGTGACTATAGTGGAGTACTTGATCCTTATCAATGGGAAAATAAGTAAGACTGTGAAGCCTAGCAGAGGACTGAGGCAAGGAGACCCCATGTCTCCATATCTTTTTATTCTTTGTTTAGAATTCCTCACTAGGTTGATAGCGGAAAAGGAAGAGGAGGAAGAGATTCATGGTATCAAAGTTCACCGGGATGCACCAGCAATAACACACCTAATGTATGCTGATGATTTGTTAATCATGAGCAGAGCTAATGTCAAGGAAGCCGAAACAATCCAGAACTATTTTAACTTGTATTGCAACTGGTCCGGATAGAGGGCAAATGTGGAGAAGTCAAGCATCATGTTTTCAAAAAATACTGATAGAAGGGAGAGAAGAGGTGTACTTGATGTTATGGGAATCAAAGAAATGAAGCAAGACTCGGTTTACTTAGGCAATTGCTTGGTCTTCAACAAAAATAAGACAAAGGACTTCAATAAACTAAAAGAGAGAATAACATCTAGAATTGAGAGCTAGAATGGTCAGCTACTCTCAAAAGCAGGAAAAATGACTCTCATTAAGTCGGTAGTGCTAGCAATACCTACATATACTATGTCCACATTCAGAATTCCCGAAGGAGTTTGCAATGATATTGATGCGGCTATTTGAAAGTTTTGGTGGAAAACGAATCAGAGGAATAATAGATTTCTGGCTTTAAAGCAATGGAGGGATATTTGTAAACCGAAAATGGCTGGAGGATAGGGATTCAGAATGTTCAATGAGTTCAATCTGGCTTTGTTGGCCAAATCAGCTTGGAAATTGGCTTGTGGGGAGGAAGCTCTTTGGACAAAAGTGCTGGGGGCTAAATACTTGAAAGTAAAATCTTTTTTTGAAGTTGGTAATATTAGAGGGAGCTCCATGACTTGGCAAGGAATATTAAAAGCAAGAAAACTTTTACTAAGAGGAGCATGCTTCAAAGTGGGTGATGGTTTCTCAGTGAACCCTTAGGTTGACCCATGGGTTCCTACAATCAAGAATGGTATTCCCAAGGCTTTAGCTGGAGTGAGCCACGGAATTATAGAAGGGTTGTTGATCTAAAATGTAGAGGCACAAAAATATGGAATCACAGGTTGTTGTTGCAACTCTTTGAGGAGAAAGATGTTAATGAAATTATGAAGCTGGAGATGCCGGGTTTCCAATGCAATGACAAGTTGTTGTGGCTAGGCAACAAAAATGGGGTGTTTACTGTTCGAAGCTGTTTCCAAATGAATTTTGGATTTGGAAAGGAATTTAATGAGAAATGGAAGAAGCTATGGAGTCTTGACATTTAGGAGAGGCTCAAAGTTTTCTTATGGAGGGCTGCTCATAACATTCTTCCTACGAGAGAAGTTCTTAAAAAAAGGTTTAGTGTCTTGGATAATGCTTGTAGCATTTGCGAGAAAGGAGCAGAAACACTTATGCATCTTTTTAAAGAATGTCAAATAACTCGGGCGATGGCATTTGGGAGTTAGTGGAGAATGAGAACATATATTTTGACTGTGAATAGCTTTGAAGAATTGATGGAAGTTTGCTTTCCTAATGTTGCAGGTGTATCTCAAAGGATGAATAGACAGTTGGTTTCTGTTTTCTGGGCATCTCTGTTTTATTGTGTATGGAATTTTAGAAATGGAATGTTGTTTGGGTATGGAAAGAGATTGGAGGAGGCTATTGCTGATTTTGAAAGAATGGTGGAAGACATGCTGGGACAAAGGGAGCTGGTTTGGAAGGATCAGGTTTCGGGGCAAGGAGAGCTAGTTATAAAGGATTTGATGCAGGTCTCGGAAAATGGTTGGATACCTCCTAGAAATGGTTTGGTAAAGGTTGATACTGATGCTTCTTTTAAGGAAGGTAATGCAGCTTTTGCAATGGTGTGCCGAAACTCAAGAGGCAATGTCCTACTTTTGGCTACACATTCTTGCAAATGTAAATTGGCTTTTAAAACTGAAATTACGGCAATCAGATGGGTAGCAAAAATGTTGGCCAACAGAGAATGGCAAAGTCTGGTGTGGAACATAGATGCGGCTGAAGTGGTTAAAGAAATCAAGGAAGCTGGTGAACCGTGCAAGTGGAATACAAGATTTGACCTTCTTAAGCTAAGGAGCCTTTTTACAGATCATGGTTGGCAGATTGAGTGGCAAAATAGGAGGTCCAACTTCCTAGCTGATGCTGTGTCTAAAGAGACACTTTTGAACAATGTTTCCTTTTCTTTTGATGCTTTTAATTTGTTTTCACTTCGTGGAAAACTTAAAAACCTTGCTGCAATTGATGCACTAGGGTGCTGTTGATTGTTTGCTCCTCCCCTCCTTTGGAGGGTCTTTTGTTCTTAATATAAACTTATTTTACCAAAAAAAAAGTAGTTCAATAGAAAAAAGAAAAGAAAAAGTATGTGCATCACATTGAAGGGTGTTTGTGTAATTTAGCGGGTACAGTATTCCCAATCCCTCACCCCGACGTCGTGGTGCATCGCATTTCCGTGCTTTCCACCCAAAATGTTTTTCTATGTTCAGATCATATTTGATTAAATCACAGCAATAGTAGAAACGAAGAACAAGAGAAAAATGGCAGGGAGATTATGCAACGAGGCGTCCAAGATCATGGGCCGGAACGGCGTCGTTAGCCGCTCCGTTGAATTCTCTCTTCGCCTTCGCAGCGGTGGCAGAAGGCTGCCCGTAGGCAAACACATCGTCCCCGACAAACCCGTAAGGAAACCCTAGACACACATTAAAGAATTTTTACAATTATACATTTCCTTCTAAATTTTTAGAGACATCGCGGAAAAAGAAAGAAAAAAAGAAATCGAAGCCCTCAATTACATTTTTACTTGCTCGTTGTGCTTCAGCTTCATGTAAACGACGAGCTGGTTTGGGACAATGGCACTCCATTTCCAGAGCCCTGCGTTGATCGCCCTGCTGAGCTAACGGTTGGAAAGGTATAAAATTTTCTACTTAGGGTTTTTAAAATAGCGTAATTTTTTTCTATTTGCCCGCTTTTCGTTTTTGTTCCCTAATTTTTCAGTGCGAAATCTTAACAGTATGAAGCATTGGCTTGGCTTTGTGGAGGATTGGGTTTCTATACGTCTTTGGGATTGTTAGCTTGGTGGAATGATAAAGCCTCTAAGATTCCTTTCGTAAGTTCAAAACTCAGAACCTGATCTTCGTTAATTTGCTTTTCTAATTTTTCACAATTATATTTATGAAAATGTAAGCATTATTGTTAGTTTATGATTCAAGATAGTTAAAACCTTTTTTAAGCATTTTCGTGTTCGAAATGATGCTCTGTTGAATAAGTTATATAACACTCAAGAACGGATTTAGACTTCTGGGGTTTTGGCAAATGACCCATTGTTCAAGTTAGATTTAAATATCGGTCAATCTGTCATTCTAAAATAGGCAGAAACTAAGATGGAGGTTTTTTTGAAGATTCGTTTTGCTATTTCCTTTGCAGTGAAGGTGGATACATTAGAAGGGACTCAAGGGCTTTAATTTAAATCTAAAGGAAAGGACTTCAAACAGAATATTTGGCATACTCTTCTATGTAACAAAACTACTATGCTAAACTAGTTTATGTACTTTAATATGTCTGAACTTCTAGGTTTGACAATCTTTTGTAACTAGAATTCAACCAACTCTGTCACTGAAACTTCTACTGGTTGGAAATACTTCATGCCGGTCTCTACTGGCACTGTACATAAACTTGAAAAATACGAGTTAAATTATTATCAAGTAATATGATCCTTTTGAATTTTATGCTTTCACCTGCCTATTACTTAACTCCCATCTCATAAGTTCCTTCCAATTTCGTAACATTGTCTTGCGCATTTCAGTTGTACATTTGTGCATCTTTTACTAAGCATTGAAAGAGGTAATAACTATGCTTCCTAAGCATACACTTTGCTAGAGTTCTTGGATAGAGAGCATTATTTTCCATTTTCAGACGCTGTTCTGCAGTAGCTGATGAAGCAATTAATCTCCTACTTTTCTTATCTGCTCACTTTAGAGTTTAGATTGATAGGAGCCACTGACTTCAAAAGGCATTTATGAATGGAAAAAGGTGAATGTACATTTTTCTGACTCTTGTATGAAGCAATTCTTTTTCCCTCTTTGGAGTTAAATGTAACCTTTGATGAAGCTTTTGCGGTTGAGAATGTTTGCTAATTATTGTATAGGCTGAAAGACATTGTTTGTTAAGTTGGTCCCAAAATTGAACTCCCTAAAAGCAGTCAAACGTTTATGTTTCTTGGAATACTTGAATTTTGATATGTAGTTCCATATAGTACTAGTGTAGTTTCAGGGGGAAATGATAGGAGATAGACATGACAATGTGTCATGTCATTCTTGTCATATCGTGTCCGTTTTAAAATTTATTTACTCAAACCGGCCCGTTAAGCATCCATGTTGTAATATGCAAATCCAAACCTTCAAAAATACGTGTGGGGTTAAGCTAAATTTCGTGTTCGTGCTGTATCGTATTGTGCTCGTTTCAAAATTTGTTCACCTAAACTTGACCAGCTATGCAAACCTAAACTCTCAAAATTTGTGTGGATTCGTGTCGTGTTGGATTTGCCAAGTCTGGTAGGACGTGATTACCCTAAAGTATTCTGATGTTGTGTTGCCCACTGATGTCCTAGAGAGTTAGGGGAAAAGGAATGATAGTTGCTGATGTCTCCATTTATTTATTTTTTTCAAAAATATCAAGATTCCAAACATGCACGGTGAATACTAGCCCATTAATCTGAAGTTAGAAAACTTTTATTTTATTGATCAGCTTAATATGACTTCATGCCCCATTCTTCTAAAAATATTCTGACAAATATTTGGAAATCTAAGGTAGAATGGTTGTTCGCACATGTGGTGGCATAAAAAAGTTTATGGCCTTCTCTTTATCTTGATTTTGCCTTTGCATTTTTACAGTTTTCAGTATTATATTTCTCTTGATCTTATCCCCTGTCACGAGGCTTTACAGCTAAAATGCTTCTCAACATGGTTTGATACCGTGCTCATTCTGTTTTTCTTATTTGACCAGATACCAAAAGTTTATCCCTATGACAACCTTCGAGTGGAGCTTGGTGGAGAACCATAGGTAGATCTTGGCCAACTATTTCATGGTTATTGTTTTTCCAAATTTGTATGTTTTTTGGAGTTTGGAATGGTGCAAAATAACGGATCATGTGTATGCCTAATGCTTAAACTAAACCAGTGGATCATGTGTACCTTTTACTGGACAAACATTGTGAACAAGATATTGCTGGGCATTGTTTTGTTGTTTTATTGAATTATAAAGAAAATGTTATTACAAATCTTCAAATCAAACATTTTTGATATTGGTGCTTGATTAAATGGGATAAGGTGCTATTTTTTTGTTAGAGGTGCTCTATTAACATGGGATAAGGTGCTACAAGGCTTAATGTTAAAGGTTGTATTAATATTTCCATATAGATTGTATTATTATTTCCATATATATTTGGGAGTATATTATATACTCCGAACTTTGGAAGATTCTTAGGAAGTTAATTTGTAATTATTATTAGTTTCCTTTTGTGTAAATGTTTAGCTGCCTATATATATATATATATTTAATAATGAGTTAATTAAGAAAATCAGTGGAAGGATTTTCTATTATTATTTTCTTTATTTAATCATTTATATATGTAATTGTTTAGCTACCTAGGAATTTTATTTTGTTAATTTGTTTTTTCTCGCTTGTTTTTCTGGCACCATTTTCTGGCAGCTTATCCCTTCCATTAGCTTCAGAGCTCTATGGCAAGGAACCGAAACCATGCCCCTTTGCTGACTATCCACTCGTCGTTGTTATTTCCCCAATTGCTGATATACTCTGCTGATATTGAACCACTGTTACCAAATGCTATTAGGGACTATAAACTATGTTTTCTTTTCTTTGTTTGCTGTTGATTGTGGTAGTGAATGTCATTGTAGTTTCTGGTTGTTGACCTTTAGGCAGTGCTTGGTATCCTAGATAAGAGGAAGGGATTGGACTATAGTCCAAGGCTCACCTCTTTTCCGGTGTTTGGTGATGAGAGATACTAGGATTACAAAATCCTGAGTCCACCTTATATCTCCCTCTCAACCGGATTTGTAAACTTCCTCTTCCTTTTGGGATATCACTCACCGGAGAAGGATAAGCACCATTTGCATAAAATTTTCTCTTTCTGTGTTCACTCGCATCTCTCCCCTCCCGTGTTCACTTGCAATCTTCCTGTACAACCTTCCATTCTCCCATTTTCTTTGTTGTCAATTTCATAGGTAGGATTTGTATATCGCAGTCAGACGCAATATAAATCTTTCAATCAATGTTTTCACCCTGTCTTTGCCTTCTCTTTCTAAATTATAACTTCTTTTTTATTCATTCCAATTATTCAAATTTTTTCCAACCAAGAGATTTGCAGCGAAGCATTCATAAATGTGGTACATTTGTTTATAGTTTTTTACTTTTTTTTTGGAAAATTTTAATTTTTGATACTTTTTCTATTCAATATAACTGATAGACAATGCTTAGAAAATGCTGATTGGACCAAGCTATGTGATTTACTGCTCGGCAGATTGGGAATATTGCTCATTAGTTTTTTTGTTTCTTTTTCAATCATTTGTTTTATTGAAACTTTGTTCATGTTTTTTTTCTTCTGAAAATGTTGTTGTTGAGTGAATCTTTCTTGAGAATATAATTTGATTTTCACTGTAAGATTAAAAGTTCGTATTAAGAATGGATTTGAAAAGAAAACTGAAGTCTGGGTTTGATAATTTAACATACTGTATGCTTGTGAATTCTTATTGCGACTTTTTTTTTTTTTTTGGTGAAATTCTAATTGCGACTTAGGTGTGTATAAATGCTTGACTAAGACGTGGAGGGTTGGAATGTATGTTTTCTTTGATACATTAAATAACTGTGCTAGAATCAGTCTTAACTTGCATGAATTTTTTCAGCAATTCAAATTAATGTGGTTTTTTGTTTAATGTTAAAAAATAAAGCTAAAATTCATCATATGTAGGTGGTGATGAATTAAATATTTATTTCAAAGAGAAAGTTGTTTATAAGTTCCATATATACAATCTATCGTTGATTTTATAACTTAATTGAATGGGAAATTGGTATGGCGTTTGAATGCTCAACAAGCACTTGTCCTTTGAATTTTCAATAAGATTTTGTTTTTGTTATTGTTTAATGATATGATTTCAAAATTCTCTATTTTCCTTTATATTTGTAGTTTTTATTTTTATTTTTTATGAACAACTATTATATATATTTGTATCACGTAACATTTATTTAAATTAAATATTTAAATGATATTTCATAAAATATATTATATTTTAATAAATTATATATAGTCCAATCCAGTCTTGTCATCTATCAAACACAAAATATTATCTATTGAGAACTCCACCAAACATAAGTTATGATAAAATATACTAAAGAAGAAGAAGAAGAACATGCAAAGAGAATAGAAAGAAAAAACCCTAACCAATGCGTATACAACGAAAAGCCTTTGAACATCACAAAGAAGACAAGAAAGTATATATACGCACTAGTTCATCGCATAAGACATGTAGCAGCATCAAGGCGGTGCAGTATGTGAAACGTTGTTGCACAAATTTGCATAAGATGCACTGATTCAAATAAGTACAACATTTTGAGGATTAAATATTACAATTCTTCCTACATAATATAAGTATAGCATAAAAACTATCATCATCTCAACAATTAGTTAATATAACTTACAAATTAACTTGTTCCAATACGAAGTAAGTGTTTGGAACTATTAAAATTTGCCAGCAGGTAAAACTTTGGTTTCCATATTTGCAGGGTTGCATTCAGTAGGAATTTTATCAAGTTTAAACCCATTATCATGTAGTAATTCTTTAAAGAAATGATATTTACCTATATATGTATATACCTCTCATGAAAAACAAGATTTTGGCACATATGTATAGCACCTTGACTATTAGAAAATAATGTAACTTTCTACTTAAACACACATAACTCTTTTAACAAACCTTTAAGCCAAATAGCCTCCATAGCAGCCTTTGTGACTGCTATTTGCTCAGCCTCTATAGTTGACAAAGCAACCACATACTGTAAATGAGATTTCCAGCTAACACAATTACTATAAAGAGTAAAAGAAAAAACTAGCCTTCTTTTTATCTTTATCCCTAGCACAATCAAAATCCGTAAAACCAATCAATTGTACATCTCATTATCCCCTATTATAAATCAGACCCTCACCACAAGTGAATTTAAAAAACCTCAACAGTTCCCAATGACTTCACAAGTGATTTTATAGATTCCCAATGACTTCTACAAGGATTAGATATATTACGACTCAAAATACTAATAGCAAGAGACAAATTAGTTCTGGTACATATCAGAACCAACATCATTTGAATAAGGAACAATCATCATATATTCTTTCTCTAAATTTGTAGAAGGATTGAATTCTCTAGACAATTTAAAATGTCATAAAGGAACATTAGCATCTTTTGCACTTTTCATGTAAAAATTTGATACAACTTTCTCTAAATTGGAAGATTTAAAAAGTTTTATCTCTAATTATGACATATTTCTAGTGATAGTGATATCAATTTCAGAACCTAAGTCTTTCATATCAATTTCAGACTTAAAAAGTTCTTTAACACCATGTACAACACTCATATTTGGGCCAAAAATTAGCATGTCATCAACAAATAATAACATATATATGACTAGAAAGATCTTTAAAATTTAAACAATTATCAAAATTACTTCTTGAAAAACCAAATCACACAACAAAAGAATCAAAACGTTTATACCATTGTTTACGACATTGTTCCAAACAATACATTGATTTCTTTAACAGACAAACAAGTTCATTCATTCTCTTTTTATCTTCAAAACCTTTAGGTTGTCTCATATATATAGTTTCCACAAGATCACCATGAAGAAAAGCAACTTTAACATCCAATTGTTGTAAATCTAGTTAAAGTGAGTCACAAGAGACAAAGCAATTCTTATAGTAGTGTATTTAACAACATCTGAAAATATTTCATTATAATCTACACCCTTAACGTGAATGAAACCCTTGGCCACTAACATAACCTTAAACTTAACAGGTTGAGAACTAGTTACCCTTTTTTTTAACTTTATAGATCCACTTATAGTCTACAATGGATTTATCTAGTGGAAGAGATACTAAAACCCAAGTTCTATTATGATGAAGAGATTTCATTTCTTTATTCATAGTACTTTTCCATTTTTTGAGAATTTAGACTTAGTAGCTTCTTCATAGGTTTTAGGATCACTATCTACAAGGTTTTGATAAGTTACTAACGCATATACAGACAATCAGCAAAAGCAACCTTCTAGTTGACTTTATCTGCCTCTTAACCTTATCTCTGCTAAGTAGATATCAAGGAAAAATTATAGATCTAGGAGATTGAACACTCTCAATAGACTAAACAGGTTCCCTATTAACTTCAATGTGTTCATCTCAGTTCTCTTCTTGAGATTTAGAAGCTAGCTCACTATTTTTGGTACTTTTCACATCGCAAAATAACTCTAGTTCCATGCTAATAATATCTTTCCCTCTACATGTTTCCTCTCATGGAGACATAGTTTTACAAGGCACAGATTTCTCATTAAAAATCACATCCGTGTAAATGATTACCGTAAAGCTATGTCCATCTCTAACCCAAAGCCTATACAGTTCAACACATTGAGGATAACCCAAGAAGACACACTTAACACTCCTAGGTTCTAATTTCCCCTTAGATTGGTGAGCATAAGGAACATAACCAAAGACTCTAAGTCTACTATAATCATGCCTTTTTCTAGACCAAACTTGCTCAAGGTCTTTAAAGTCCAACACAAATAAAGAAAAAATTAAATAACCAAGCAGCAGCCATAACAATTTCACACCCAAACAAAATAGGAAAACCATAAGAAACAATATACATCTTACTTATTCATTAAGGTTCTATTCATTCTTTCTGCAATACTATTTTGTTTGTGGTGTGTGCTTTATAGTTTTGTGTCTAATAATACCATAAAGACTTGCAAAACTTGTCAAACTCAATATTTCCAAGCCATTATCAGTTCTCAAGGTTTTAACATACTTGTTATTTTGGTTCTCAGCCAAGATTTTCCACTCTTTAAATTTTATAAAAGCCTCATTTTTAGATTTCAGCAAATAAACCCAAACTTGAAAAATAATCAATCATGGATAAGAAATAGTTATTTCTAGTTTGAGTTTATACTTTAGCAGGGCCCTACTTTTCAACATGCACATAATCTGAACGCTTAAATTAAAGCTAAGTCTTTGTTGTTTACCTAAGATGCAAACTTCACAAAAATATAGTTTACTTATTTTGTATTTGCCAAACACATCTTGTTTATTAAGATAATGTAATCCATTTTTACTTATGTGACCCAACCTCTTGTGCCACAACTCAGTTTTACTAAGTAAAGAACAAAACATACAAACCATTTTTCTTTGTTCCTTTCATAAGAATAATAGAACCTTTCACAATTTTCATAGCACCATTTTTTAGTTTTACAAATCATACCATATTCATTAAGCATGCCAACATAAATTAAATTCCTTTTTAAACAGGGCACATGTCTCTCATTAGTCAGAGTTTTAATAGTGTCATCACTTACTTGTAATTGTACATTACCTATGCCTATTCGATAACACTTGACCACTGCTGACTTGTTTGTAAAAGACAAGAATTTATGTTTGGACACATGTGGAGACCGTTGATAGATTTCTACTGTCCTGACCACTTGGTTCCAACTTTTCCTTTTTCATGTTTTTTTTAATATAATATCCAGATTTTTTGTAATAGTAACATTTTACGTTATTTGAATTTGCCTTTGACAGAAACTTATTCTCAGACTTCTATTTCTATTGTTACATAGATTCCTATAAAAAGTTATCCATCAAGTTTCTTAGGGAATTAACAACAACATCGACAATAATATAAGTCCTACCATATTTTATAGCATTTTTAATATCTTTATAAATTTCAAATAAAGAGTTTAGAAGTATAACATCATTATTCTCATCAGAAAAAGTTACTTTATAGTTTGTAAAATTAAATATCAAACATTTAAATACATCAAGGTTTGTATCTAAATCCTTTAAGGAATTAAAACTAAAAAATTGCTCAAGCAAGAAAAGATTTTTCCAGGTATAACTTTTCTAATTTAAGCCACAACTTGGAAGTAGATTTTACCTCATCAAACCTTTGAAGCACATTGTTAGATAAGTGGAG
Organism: Ochetophila trinervis; assembly: GCA_003254975.1. Lineage (NCBI taxonomy): Eukaryota > Viridiplantae > Streptophyta > Magnoliopsida > Rosales > Rhamnaceae > Ochetophila > Ochetophila trinervis. The sequence goes on from QANX01003267.1 coordinate 153,319, forward strand.
TATAATAGTACTCATTACGATTTCATCAATATCAACTTTCTTGTCATCAGAAGTACCAGTATCAATGGTGTTGTCTATTGCCTTTGCTACTTTCATTTTAATGAGCACAACTGTAACACCACACTCTCTCTCCAACCAATATTGTCTCCAATTTAGTTACCGCACTTCAGACGGTATGGAGTTTTTGGTCAGACTTCCTAGGGGGTCACCCATCCTAGGAATGCTCCCACTGGAGCACGCTTAACCCCAGGGTTCTTCCAACTCTGAAGCCAAACGCTCTGAAAAGGCCTTGGTTGTTAAGAGAGTGCTTACTTTACATTTGAACCATTACCACATGACCCCCTTTCCACACCCGGGCGATATGGGATTGGACACCGATCTCTGCCAGTAAGGTAGCCTGCCAGTGCCTCGCACCCGCCCACACTTACTCTGGCTATGCCAGTAAGGTAGCCTGCCAGTGCTCTTTGCACCTACCCACACTTACTCTAGCTTTTTAGATCCGGGTCGTCACAACAACTCTCATTTTCTTCCTCCAGAGGAGAAAGTCATCTTTACCATTAAAGATTTTGACCTCTAACTTGGTCATCATAGCACAAAGCATATAAACCAAAGAATAATAGAGTAACAAATACATTATTAAACAAGAAAAAAAACTTACATAGAGTAATTTAACAAATAGTTAAAAAAATATTTGTTAATAAAATAAAAGAACAATAATCAAATAAAAGGAATTATAACAAAAAAAAAAAAAAACCCTAACGTGTGGCACCTTAAGACCTTTCAGAACAAAAACCCAAGGACCTTTATAGAGAGACAAAAATGTACAAGTCCTACTTGAACCAACGAACTCAAAACCCTAAGATGAATTTCTAAACAAAAAACTTAGGCTCTCCAAGATTCTCTAATTGAGAAAAAAATCCTAAACTTCAAGTACAAAAGATATTAGGTTCTTCACAACTCTTAGAACAGACACACACAATAAGAACAACTATGATCTAAATAGATCGATACAGATAAAATCAAATCTTTGCAAATCTATACACAAAGTGAAAATGTTTGGTTTTCAAGAATGACACCGAGAGGCTTTTATATTGAGTCGGCGAAAAACCCTAACCAAGACATAAAGAACTCGATCTGTACCTAAGCTATGATACCAAAATGTTAAGAAAAATACACAAAGAAAGAACTCAATCTTTCTGTTTTCTCTGATACCAAAATCCTTGGCTCTAGTAAAGCTTTTATACTACATTAATATGGTTCGAAAATGATACAAGCCTAATCGCTACCCGATACCAACATTCACCCATAAACCCCCTTTACACCATTCCTCACTGACTAAGAAAATAACCTAGACTTTCTTAGTACCCAAACATCCAAAAGATACAGAAGAAGAAAAAGAAAAAGATGCAGAGATAATAGAAATAAAAAACCTACACAAAGCCTCTAAACATAACAAAGGCTTTGCATGAGTGAAATACACTGATTCAAATACTATATATATGCACTAGGTCATCGCAAAAGGCATGTGGCAGCATCAAGGTGGTGTAGTATGTGAAACAACGTCCCACATCTTTGCATAAGTGGAATACACCGATTCAAATGGATACAACATTTTAAGGATTAAATATTGCAATTATTATATTAGAAATATTTTTTTAAATCATTTTTTACAATAAACTATAATGTTTCTAATATAATTTTTAAAAATATTTATTTGAATACTTTTTCCAAATCACTATATATTTAAAAATATAAATTATTTTTATGTTATTTTGAAAAAAAATAGCAAATACAAATTAAAAAGGTGATTAACAAAATTAAGTAACAATATAATATTTTGAAAAAAAGAAATAGAAAATAAAATTTTACACATGTACATTAAAATAAAATAAAAAATTGGCTTAATAGGCGACGATTTTATGAACTAAAAGAATCTCCTATACAAAAATTAGGTTTACACTTTTTTAAAACAAATAAATAAAAATAAAAATGGGACAAGTATCTTCCACTTACTAGGGCTCGAGAAGAAACAACTGAGTAATAAGAAATCGTCTGTTTATTTGTGCAATATTAATTTTAAATAGGCGATGCTTTGATGTCAAAAATTGCCGCCTACTTGAATATTTCAATAAAACCAATTTCAAATTAGTTTAAATTTAATCTACATAGGTGACACTTTATGACCTATTGTCAATTACCAATTTTTATTTTTATTTTTATTTTATTTTAATGTTTTTGTGTTATTTTAATTCATATGTTTAACAAATTCAATCTCAAATTAATTATGAATAGGCGAGGCTTCATTGTGAAAAAATGTTGCCTTTTCTAATTTATCAATTTTTTTAATTTTATTCATTTTTCCATTTCAATGTAATTTATAATTTTAGTTTATTTATTATATAAATTAAGGGTGCCCTTGTTTCCTTGGTTTCACCCATAAGTTTTTTTAGGTTTTCCAATGGGTTTTGTTGATTTCTTTAGCAGTGTTTTTTCCTGTGGTGCTTTGCTTGTTTTTGGTTGTTACTCTTCATCTACTAAGGTTTTTTCTTCCTCGGCTTCTTGTTTGGGTTTTCAAATTGGATTCTAGTGTGTTTCGGTTTTTATTTTGGTCTGGGATGTTGGCTATGGCTTACTACGACCCATATCACTTTTTAGGATTTTCTTTTCCACCTACGATGTAGTCTTGAATGTGGGTCTTTTTGGTTCCTTCTAGTCTTGTTTCTCATGGAACAACACTGAATGTCAAAGGTTTGGCGATGGACAATTCGGTTCCTAGAATGGGGGGGTCCCTTAGGTTCTTTCTATTTTGGTTTCTCATCAGTAGCAATAGAAGTCCAGGTTTTTTCGTTGAGCAATTCAGTTCCTCCTTCTGCTCCGGTTGTTTCTAGGCACGTCATGGCAGAAAAGGAACGGGTAACTAAAGCTTTGATAGTTTGCTTGTTGTTAGGGATACTTGGGAGGAAATACTCGTTGTGGCAAGTTTCCAGGCTCGGTTAGTGTGACCCCTTCTTCGAGTAATGCTACGGAACCTTCTATCGAGCCAATAAAGACACCTTCAATGGCTTCGAGGATTCAGGTTGCTGGTTCTGATCCTGTTCTCGTGGCTATGGTGAATGATACTTTGAAAGTTGGTACGATTTCTTCAGCTTCTTGGTTATATGATGCTTGTATGGAGGGTGTCTTCGTTCCTGCTACTTCTAAGCTAGTGATGCAAAGTGATACGTTCTCATTTCAAATCAATGAGAAAGCTATCTCAGAAAGGTTAGCACTTTGCAAATTTTCCTTGATAGTCAAAATTGTCCTTTCAAAGGGTAAAACCCCTTGGAAGCTTTTGGATTGAAAGACTAAACTTTCAAAGATTTGGAATCTAAAGTCTTGGAAATTGATTTCTTTGGGTTTGTTTTATTATATTTTGAGAAAGATTAATCTCATATTTGTCTAGAGGTTCACTTTCTTTAAAATCTAAGATTTTGAGTATGAGGAAATGGTCTCCTGATTTCCACCCCGAGAATCATAATTCACCTAATAATTTGACTAATATTCAGCTTTGGGTTAGGCTATATTTAAGTTGGGTTTAGTAACATCCTAAGATTTTAGCTGAATTGTTTCATTGTATTGTGGTGCGCTTGAAATTTCATGATAATACAATTTTTAGTGAATTCGGTCATTTTGCTAGAGTGCTCATGGATGTGGATTTGTCCATTCCTTCACTGGATTTTGTGATGTTACACAAGCAGAGTGGTGTTGTTACAGTTTATGTTTCTTATGAGAATAAACCAGAGTTTTGCAATGTTTGCTATAATATTGGGCATTCCATGGGGAATTGTAAGAGGTTGGAACTACTGGAAGTTTCATCTAAACTGACCCCTAAGCAAAAGAAGCAGGTTTTTGTTCCCAAAGAGAATTTGTAAAGGATATGGTGGTTTCTAACGGTAAGGCTATGGAGGTTCGTTAAAAGGTGCAAGACACGAGTACTTTTTTTTTTGTCTCCTCTAATCCATTTGAGTCTCTTTCGGCAGGTGTTGTGGTATAATTTTGATTGCACGAATCAACAAGTAATAAAGTGGATTTCTTATAGAATTTCGATATCGATCCCACAAGGAATAATTTCTTTAATTTTAATAATAAATCAATTGTTAAACAAATTAATGAAAGTAAAAAGAGTTTGTTGATTAATTGTTGTTGAGTAATAAAGAATTAAAGAAAATAAAAGCAATATTAAAAAATGAACAAAGGCAGCAAACAAAGTAACTCAAGGTTTTACGAAACAAAGATTATGATTTCACCACTATTACTCTTATGTAGCTCTAATGCATGATAGATTCATAGGTTAACCCCCCTTTAACCACATGTGCCTAGAAGTTGATTTCTCAAGGCATTCTAATCTAGCAAGCACAAGGTATTTTATTATCTCTAATCTAAATACCGAAATTTAAGCTCTAAGACATGCAAACCCAATAAGATCTTATTAAAGTTGTCACTAAAGCATGCAATATTTCTATAAACATGTATTTCATTGCCCATCCATATTCTACCCCTTATTTCTAAACCAATATAATACTAGATCTATACACCTTTTCATGGAAGCATTAAGAACTACAATGAAATATTAATCATAAATATGAATCAAACTCAAAGATGCATTAAACACTAAATAGTCATAATATGGCTACATCATAATCCTCATAGAAAATTAGTTACACATATTCTCAAAACTATTCATCACATAATTAAGAGAAAACATAGATTAAATATCAAAGATAATAAAAAACAAAGAATCAAAAGTTGATGGCTGCTGAATTCTAATCTCCACTATTTATTCTCCTTGCTTCTCCAAACAATGAATCAAGACCACAAGATTCAATCCTCCAAGGCTGGCCAAATTTTCTCTTTGATCTTGGCTTTGTGTAGGCACAATTTCTCTATGTGAGAACCCTTAAAAACTGAATAAAGAACCTAGAAAAACTCTGTTTTTGCCATGGGAATGGAAGCACAACAGCCTTGAGAGCTATGTGGTATGCGGCTGTGTGCGAGGTTGAGAGGTGCGGCTGGTGGTTGTATGGAATTGTGAGGAATGGTCTGTAATTGTTTCTTTGTGTTACAAGGTATTTATAGGAAATGTTTAAGAGATGTTTAACCCTAGAGTCCTTCTCTAAACCTAGATAATATAGGAGATAACATATTTACATAATCTCAAACTCCTATATTATTTTTATATGGCCGGCCATCAAGGGTATTGTAGTCTTTGGTGTCTCACAATCACACTAGAATTACGAAACATACCATATCCCTTTAGGAATTCAATTCAACCCTACTTCTAATTCATTTTCCTAATTATTATTCTAATTAATATAATTAGAATAATCTGACCTCCCATGTGGCATATGATGTGGTAAAATTTGTATACATGGTTGGAGTGATGACATCCTAGTAAATATCATCCTAGTAAGCAAAGATACTTTTCTTTTATATGACCAGTGTTTGTCAGCATATTCCAAGCACACTCTGGAAGACCAAATGAACTCCAAATCCACTAATTCTGGTTGAAAACTTTAAGTTTATGTCTTAGCTTTCCATTAATATCTTGTTTGCACAATTTGGACATCGGAAAGACACTCAAATTTCAATTTCCCCAAGATAGTGTAAATCTGCCACAACTGTTGAAATTGTTGAACTTGTAAATCAAACTGGTACTGATTGACCAAAGCAATTGCAATGAAACTTTACAGAATTGAAGCCTACTGAATCTGGAATCATTTGCAACTAGAATTGTACAAAAAATCAAAGTGTAAATCCAGATATGATTTTCTCAGTAAAGGTTGCACAAAAATACAGTAATTCCATCTTAACTTCCATTTTCTACCTCTGAGATTATTTTTGTGTCTTTCTTTTACTAAAACTAGATAAATACAGTAATTCAGTATTTGTCATTGACAATTAATTATAAACTAGCTAAAATTCCATGTATAAAGTGGCATAAAACCAGTAACATTTTATGCCTATCAGTAGGATAGGGGGATGAGGTCTTATGTAACACCCCGTCCCGGGGAAAATATTGAAATTTCTCAAAGTTGACCGAGTTGACCAAGTTTGACCAAGGAAGGGCTCGGGGTTGACTTTTTGTGTGAGCGTGCTATGGTTTTGACCATAGTACCGTTGCGTAGAGCTAGTCGATACGAGTTCGTAGACTAGTAGTACGCTCAATTCTGAGTTAAGACCGAGAAGTTATGGCTGAAATAACATGAAGGGCATTTTGGTAATTTTGCTGTGGCAGGGCAAAATTACTATTTTGCCCCTGCCTTTAACAAATTCATCCAGAAGGATCTGGAAGCAAGGGACACGCCTCACGCACGCGGGCACGCACGCGGACAGCCTTCCCCTTCGCGCAGCTTCCGACCGCCCTTGTTTCGCCGGCCACGGCCAATTTCCGGCCAGATCAGGCCGAAAAATCACCCGGGAAATGACGCCGCCGACTTCCTCTCTCCTTTGGCACCGGTGGCTCGCCGTGATGGGGTCCAGATCGTCGGGAAAAGCGAGAAATCCGGTCAGCTGCTTTTTCCGCGATTCGCCGGATTCCGGCGGAGTCAGGCCGGCCCACTGCCCGGGAAAGCTTCGCCGGACCCTCCTCTCTCTTTCCCCACCCTCGACTGGCCGTGAAACGCCGCGGTTTGCCGGAAACGACGACGGATCCGGCGAGGGCCGTTTCTCCTGCGGTCGCCGGATCTCGGCGGTTTCCGGTGATGAAACCGGTCCTTTCCCCCTATTTTGGACCTCCCGAAACTAATTTCGGCCTCCGTTTGTCTCGAAGCTCGCTCGTGTGGGCTGTGTGATTTGAGGGTGCTCGGCCGCCGCTTCCCGGCCATTTTCCGGCCACCACCGGCGGCGGTTGGACGAGGTAAGTTTTCGGTTGCACCCTACTCTTCGCGAGCTTCGTTTCGATATATAATTTGTGTATTATAACTGAGTATTGAAATTTACCCGGTTTGAACAGTAGTGTTAATAATTGTTAAAATAGAAATTGTTGCTAATTGGTGATATAGATATGTGTGGTGATGTTTTGGTGCTTGCTGTGGAATGTATATGGAAGCATATAATTACTGTGAGATAAGTAGTTGCTGGTTGATTGTGTTGAAATTAGTTAAAATTGTAAATTGGTTGTATGAAAATAATTGTAGACTGGGTCGGTGAATACTTTTATTGAATTGTTGTGTTTGGGAATAATTTTGCTTGATGAGCATATACATTATATGTTATTGTGTATTAATCATTATAAATTGTGTTTGTGCGAATTGTAAATGAATTGTCTGTGATATTAATTTGGTTAGTGGATGATGTGTGGCATTTATACTTTTATGTGGTAATTTATTTATTGTGTATTTTTCTTTGGATTAAATGCTGAAAGTGTTTGATTGTAGCATATTTGTGTAAATATGCTTTCGGAATTACAGGTAGCTTGATCCCTTGTTGAAAGGGTATGTAGGCAGCTCAGTTTTAAACTGAGTGCAGCTACACCGTACTTAAACAATATATTTGTTTAAGTGTTGAGTTGCGTACTGTTTGGTGATCTAATTGTGTGGAAATGCGTGCTGGTAGAATAATTTGGTTTTAGGAATGGTTTTCTTGCAGGTTTGTAGCTTTTAGCATTTTTGGGGAGTGTTAGAAACAGCCGAAATGCTGCCGAAATTTTTAATAAAATTTCCGGCAATAGTAAACTTTTCGGTCTGTTAATTCTTACCCCTTTAAAATTTTGTTTAGCGGGTTTTTCATGACTGCTTGTGGCTTAATGGCAACATTAAGTCACGCAGGCAGGATCTTTGCGGGTCGGGTCCTGTCATCTTACCTTCTACGGGGATTGTGCCACTCGAGTCGGTTGGTGCTTCTTCTAGTTCCTTTCTTGGTTTCAAGATTTATGCTTTGGATGAGCTTGATGTGGTTCTCTCAAGTAAGTCTTGGGTTGATGAAGATGATGGAGACTTTAATGAGAATGATGGAGAGGAGCTGGTTAGTAGGGTTTCTCAGGACATTTCTTTGGAGCCAAATGCTAGCTTAGCTATGGTTCCTTTTAATGAGGCTTCTAATCCAAGTTTTGTGATTAAAACTGGGAAACGGGGTTGACTTTCTACATTTGAGAGGAAGAAAAAATTCAAGCTCAATTGGAGACTTGACTGTCTAGGCCCCTTGCTCGGACTTCTTCCTAGCTCGCTCAATGAAGGTCTTGTTTTTGAATTATAGAGGATTAGGTAATGAGTAGCAGGACCCAGATCCAAAAGGTCATGCCTGCATGACTTAATATTTCATATTAAATCATTAGGCAGTTATGAAACAGTAGTACTTCAAAAAACAATAACTCATAAACATATAAATTCAAAGAATAAAATCCAAAATATAGCACCCAACTAGTGCACTCATCTGATTACTATAATTATATTAATACATTTTAAACAATAGAATAAAAGGAACTTAATATTTTGGCTGCACCTAGCATTGGACTAGATTGCCTACGTATCCTCTGTGCAATCAAGCCAACCATAGATAATTTAAAATTTATATATAGGTACCAAAATAGTAAACTCATAATCTCACATAATGGGAGCAATATAGTAATGGCATCAAAGAAAAATTAATTTACAAATATTTTCTCATACATTACCATATCCATCCAATCATTACCATTGATAATCGTATTTAATTCATTTCATCATTGTAGCAGGCTGAGTAATTTCCAAGCCAAAGGGTTAAGTAATCTCCAAACATGTACCACACAACTAACCAAGTAGTCTCCTAGTCTAAGTGGGGCCATCATCAACAATAAATAGGGTTAAGTAGTCTCCAAGCCCATACTATCACCCGCACTAGTCGAGCAAGCTCCAGACAATGCAAAATTAAACATAGGGTTAAGTAGTCTCCAAGCCTATACCATCACCGCACTGGTCAAGCAAGCTCCAGACCATGTATAATCAAATATAGGGCTGAGTAATTTCCAAGCCCATACAACACACTTGACCGAGTAGTCTTCAGGTCTAAGTGAGGGTCAACAGTCATGCGCAGAATCATCCATCATATCCATATTCCCATGTCACAAACCAAATTCCAGTATCATAATATCACAGGCCACGATAAAATTCATATGTATAATAAAATATGTTATACCACATGCATGGAAAAATCTCATCATGCGAAACCTTCACATAGGTAAATGATGGCAGTAAAAAAAACATGAATAATAGATTCCGTAGATATTCTAAATATTAATTATTTCAACAAAACAGTAGTATAATTATAACCCAAGACAATTAGAAAATGACATATACTTGAAAGAACATCATGCTTTTGAAATAAAATCTTATGCTTTGTATCATTGCAAAATCATAATCTAGTTCACGTATTATCAAAATATAGTAAACATAAAAAGTCTCACTCCTAACATCATCTTCTATTCATCACCTCATACTCATCATTCCACACTCGTCATCACATATCATAATCTTATTTTCATTATTCTTATCATAGTCGAAATCAAAATCTTAATATCATCATTAGATATATCTAAATACAAGGTAAAAGAAAATAAAGTTCAAGATGCTTTTATAAGGTTTGAGACGGTGAAGTTCTTTTATATATTAATTTCAATTAATAAGAATTATTACTAGTTTAAAAAAATTAAAATTAATTAATCAAATCCATTTAGATGTCATATAAACATATGAAAATATAAATATAAATAGTTACCATATTATTTCTAAACATCTAAGGAAATATTCAATTCTGTTTGGCTCATGCCATAATTAAGATTACTATTAAGAAACAATTTAGTTCAATTAACAATGTAAATTCTCAAATTCTTCAAGCACTGAAATATAATTATAAATCTGAAATTTCAAAACCTTTGGCTATGCTTTAATCTTAAACATAATAACATTGCAGCATATAAACTACAATAAAGTACAAAAATGGTCATTGAGCATATATTACAATATTGGTTATACTAATTTTCTATTTAGTAGCAGCTAAAAAAAAATAGTGAATTTTACAAAAAGCCTAAAACAAGGGATTCTTTGCACAAAATCATTCAAACTAGTTTTATCTAGACAAGGCAAAATGTTACACGACACGATAACACGACACGAAACGACACGATAATTTGCGGGTTTGGGTCCGCGATATCGAGTCGGGTTGATATCAGTGTCACACGATAAGACACGATAAGAAAACAGGTTGAAACGGGTTGGAACACGATAACATGATGGGTCACGATAAGACACGGTAAAAAAAATATTAATTTAATTATTTCATTATATTTAACTTTTTACATTACTTTTTTTTTAGTTTTAGAAAACTATAAAATTCATATTTTATTTCATTGGAAAATTACAATTTTTATATCTATTTATATATTAATATTTTATTTTAGATTATATATTTTTTTATTACTTATATTGGATGTACAATTTCTGTTTGATTTATAATATTTTGAATATTTTTAAATTAATTTTAGTTTGTTTTATAATATTTTGAATATTTTTAAATTTATAATTGAAATGCATATTTTGTTTTTCAGTCACGATAAATATTTAATATAGCTTTAATTCGTAATATTTTACATATTTTAAATTCACAGTTATTATTTATGTTGAATTTTAGTATGTTAATATATATTTTTTTAAATGTTTAACATATCATTTGAATATGTATTTAGGCTTAATAGACATGAATTGATAATGATTTATCATTTGACAATATATATTAATTTAAATAAAAAAAATAAAACACTCACGTACATGTCTAGTAAACACGAATAAAACACGACACGAACACGACACGACACGACACGACACGAACACGGTTCAACACAAAAACTTAACGGGTTGGGTTCGGGTGAACAAAATTTGACACGACACGAACACGACATGACACGAATACAGTTCAACACGACACGTTGCCAGGCCTAGTTTTATCCCCAAATAAATCATCTCCTTTTAAACAACAAACTCATCAACTCGTTTAATTTAATCTATAAGAACCAACAACTCCTTTTAAAAATATCTAAACAAGATCAATAAAAATTCTTTTTTAAATCCCCTTCAAGCTTCAGTTTCACTTGTAGACAAAGTCTATAAAAACTAGTTTGAAACCAAGCATTGTTCAGTTTAATCTTAACCAAAATATTAACTAAAATTATAATACTTTACTTCATAACACTCTGGCACATAAATAGGAATCAAAAGTTTCAAAATAAATATCATCAATTTATAAACCCCGCCAACTAATAGGTTACATAATAAAAATCCAACACCAATTAAGTCTCCGTTTTCAACATTTTAATCCAAGTAAATCTTACCATAACCAAAAATCAATAATCCAAAAATAATTTCCAAAATACACTTCTTAATAATTCTTGCAAGAAATTAACCAAAGCTTAAATAAAACAATTCCAAAGAGTTCTCATAACCGGATTTAATTCTCACTTAAAAAAAAAAACCAAGTATTAAATCATTTCAAGTCCAAAGTATTAGTATATAATATACTTCCAGAGATATAGAACATCAGTTATACCCATAAAATCATCATTAAAAATAATCAAAATTCATTCTCATACACCAATAAAGTCATGGGTTTTGACTTCACACAACACCCACAAGAAATCAAACCACAAAGTATCCAATTAATCAGCAACAACAATCCCAACAGAAGTTGTAAAAAAGAGGAGAGAGAAAGTTCTTACCAAGATAAAAGATTCTAGAGAGAGACAGAGCTTCAAGCAAGCTCTAATGAACACTTCCCAAACTTCCAATTAAACTTTCAAAAAAATGTAAAATGTTTAAGGTAATGATGAAATGAACTTATCCCAAGAAGAATAGATAGAGCTTGGGGAGATTTCATGAGTTTACCAGTGGAGATAACTCAAGGTGAAATTGGATTTTCAAAGAAAAATGTGAGTTCTACCACCCAAATAATATTATTGGTGAGTTAAGCTAGCTTTGATCTACAAGAAAATGGTTTTGCATGTCATTTTCAAGCTAGAAATCAAAGAGATAAAAAACAAATGGAGTGAGCTTGTGTGATGTTCAGCCATGGTGGTTTGGAGAGAGAGAGAGAGAAAATAAGTTGTAAAAATGGTATGCAGCCGAAAATAGAAGAGGTGAGGGCGTTTTAAGTAGTATTTTCCTTATTTTCCAAAAATGTCTCTCACTTTAAAACTAAATTTTTTGAAATTTAAAGGGTAAATTCGACATTTGAAAAGCATTTATATGGAATTTCATTTTTACTCTTTCCAAACTCTTTTAAAAAAATTGCCTAAGCTTGATAAAAGTTGTAATTTTAAAAATTTGCTTCAAGAAATTTAAAATTCTAAAGCAAATATGCATATGTTTTCTTGCAAAAATTTTATAAAATAAATTAAGACTTGGGTGTCACACTTAAAATTTCAGAGTATTACAATGAGAGTACTTAGAGTGCTTTATGACATCCGTGTTATTCTGATCGTCCTAATCTTCAGTGTATTGCCGAGCCTACGGTGGCTTGGGATTCCATTTCTGATTCCTTTTCGAGTGCTTTGGGTTTTCCTTTGGTGGGTTTGAATGGGAGGAATTTGGATTTGCCTACTATTTGGGTTCTTGCTAATGTTGAGGTCTCAAGTTGCTTAGGCCTGAAGGTTCATGATCAACAACTTCCTGTTCATTTTTCTTTTCAAAATTCCTTTCATATATGTACCTTTTTTTATGCAAGTGTTTCTCATACTCGGCATCACTATTTGTGGGATGCTTCGGTTTTGGAACCTTTGTCTATAGCTGGTATTTTAATTTAGTTTTGGGAGCTCATGAGAATAGTGGGAGGGCTCCAATGATGGTTGCTTGTAATGATTTTAGGGATGATATTGACTCTACAAATGTTTTTGAGTGGACATTGTTCACTCTTTTTACACTTGGGCTCGATGTGGTTACATGGTTTTGTTGCGAGTAAGATAGATCAGGCTCTATGTTCCCAAGGTTGTTTGGATTTCTAGTATTCGGTCATGCGCTGTTCTCACACGTTTAAAGTTAGATCATAATCCTCTTTCTCTTCGCTTTGGTAATGACTTTACTTTTGGACCTAAGCCCTTTCAATTTCAATCTATAGGGATTAGGGATGCTTCAATCTTGCCTTTGGTAGAATCAGTTTGGTCCTTTAAGATTTGAGGCAATGCGATGTTTTGAGCCATGCTGAAGCTTAAATGCTTAAATCTGGCTTTGAAATGTTGGAACAAAAAGACTTTTGGTGATGTGCATTCCTATATTTCAGAGGCTCATAGTAGCTTGAAAGAGGTTAAGGATGAGATTGCTAACTTTGGTTTCGCGGAGGTCCGTTTTAAGGATAACGTGGATGCTCAGTGTGCTTTGGATTTGGATCTGGATATAAGAGATTTTATGCTTCGTGATCACTGCAGAGTTAAATGGCTTAGAAAGGGTGACCGCTTTCTTTCATGTGTTGGTGTGGTCTAGGATGTGTAAGAAACCTCTTTCTTCTATGGTGGTTAATAGTTATGTTACTTTGTATGCAAAGGCTATGAAGCAACATGTTTTTTTATAATAAACTTTTTAATGTGGATAGGGTTTTGTCGAGTCCTAATTTTTGGTGCGGTGCTAAGATTGTCCTTTCTTTGGTCTATCTGGATAATAATAATGGTTTGCTCGCTAGTCTATCACATGATGAGATTCGTAGCACATTTTTTAGTATGGATCCAAATAGTGCTCCTGTACCTGATGGTATTTGGTTTGTTTTATCCGAAGCGTTGGAATGTCATTGGCCCTGACATTGTTGAAGTTGTTTGTTTTTCTTTGTTTCTGGTTAACTTTAGCAGGGTCTTAATTTTAATTTCTTAATTATGAATCCTAAGATGGAGGGCGCGGATGTTATTGAGATGTATGGCCTATTGTGCTTGGTAATTTTTTGTTTAAAGTCATTACCAAGGTTATTTCTAATAGGTTATTTTTGATTGTTGCTAGAATTATCTCCAATAATCAATTTGTTTAAATTAAGGATTGCATTATTGTGGCCTCGAAAGTGGTAATCTCTTTGGCAAGCATAGCTTTGGTGGTCACATGTCTTTAAAGTTGGATATCCGGAAGGCCTTAAATACACGCAGTTGGCCTTTTTTTGCTTTTAGTTTTTAGGTCATTTGGCTTCTCTAGCCAATTTTATGATTAGATTGAAGTCATTTTGAATTCGGCTAGGATCTTTTTGTTGTTTAATGGCTCTCGTTTTAGGTACTTCCTCTTATTCTTATGGGGTTCGGCAAGATGATATGCTCTCCCCTCTTTTGTTTAGTTTGGCTGAGGAGTATATTAGTCGTTTGCTTTCAGGTTGGGTAGCTTAGAATTATTTGGTTTCTATGGCCTCTACTCGGCCAAATGCTGCTCCTACTCATTTTTTCTATGTTGATTATTTATTATTATTTTGTAGAGTTTCTACAAAGAATTTGCAGGTTATTATGTCAGCTTTTGCTCATTTTGAGGCTTTTTCTAGGCAAGTTGTCAAATGGGAGAAATCTTTTCTTTTTATTTTTTTTTTCTGGGGGCTTCTATGTCTTTGGCTAGAAAACATATTTTACAACTTCATTCAAGTATGAAGGTGGGTGCTTTGCCTTTTACTTATTTAGGTGTCACTTTTCTCAAAGGTGCTCTGAAAGTTTCTTATGTCAAGCCTATTGTGGATAAGATTTCACATTAGTTTGATGCTTGGAAGGGTAGGGTCTTTTCTTATGCTGGCCGACTCTGCTTGGTTAATTCAATGATTACTTCAATGTCTGTTCAGTTATTCAAGGTTTATAGATGGTCGGCTGCCTTGTTGCATTCTCTTTTTAGGGCTATTTAGAATTCTATCTGGATTGGTTCTATATTGAATCGAGCTCATGTGGTGGTGTTTTGGGATGTTTGGCAGCTTCCTTCCAAGTTAGGTGGTTTGGGGGTCAAAAACGTATATTTTTTTCATAAGGCTTTGGTTGGTGGTTTGGCTTGGAAAATGTTGAGTAAACCTTATTTTGCTTTTTCTTTTCTCTGGTCTAGATTTTTGGGTAAGTACTATTCAGTTGCTTTGGACATTATTTTTCCTAATTTTTGATGGGTTATTGGTAAGGATTTGCAAGTTCGGCTCTTTTTCGGATAATAGGTTGGGAACCCCTTTGAAGGTTTTCCTAAGTAAGAATGCTAAAGTCGCTCTGCTTTCAGATTCTTTTGTTTTTAATTTTATTGCTGAGGATGGTTCGTGGGTTCTTTCATCAGTTTTCCAGATTCCTTTCATATTCTTTCTCGGATGATTAAGTAGGTTGGGTGGATTTGTTTTTAGAAGACACTTTAGTTTGGAAGCATTCAGCTATTAGTGGTTTTTTGGTTAAAGATGTCTATCAGATTATTTGGGGTTCCATTTCTCCTCCTTGGTGGTGCAGGTTTCTTTGGAGGAATTTCATCCCTCTTTCAAAATCATTTTTGTATTAGAGGCTTTATAATAGGAAATTTCCTATTGATGAAGATTTTTTAAAAGCATGGTTTTTCTTACCTTCTCGTTGTTGTATTTGTAAGTATCGCGAGGAAAGCTTTTCATATCTATTTAATTCATGTCCATTTAAAGCTAGTTTGTGGGATGTTCTTACGGCTCAATATGGTTTCTCCATTTCCCGTAATTGTGCTCCAGTTGATCTCTTTTTTAGGGTTGTTGATCTGGATATGAGTTCGGAAGTGTTCAATCTTTGGATTGTGGGTTTACTTTTGATTCTCTCTAGTATTTTGTATACTCATAACTAAGCGGTTCATCATGATGCTATGTTACCAATTTCAGAGGCTTTGGTTATAGTGGCGATAGCTATTAGGGAGGCTAATAAGGATCAAAACGGTTTTCTCTATATTAGATTTGGTGTTGCTTTCTACACTAGGTGTTTTGGGTTCTCGAGGGCATGCTCCTAAGATTTTTAAAGTGCCTTGAATTTAAGCAGTTGGTAGGTGGATTAAGTGTAATAGGGATGGTGTTGTCAATGGTGCTCCTATTCCTTCGGCGGGTGGAGGTGGTATGTTTCGTGATGGGCATGGTCGGGTTCTTGGTTGCTTCTTGTGCCCTCTAAGTATTAAATTGGCATACATGGCTGAATTGGAAATAATTATTTAGTTTTGGATTTTTCTAGAGAGAAGGGATAGTCTCACATTTGGTTGGAGTGTGATTCTATGTATGTTGTGATTTTACTTTACTCCAGTTCTTTAGAGGTTACATGGTTTTGTAGGGCAAGGTCGAATGCTTGTTTATGTTTTATCTCTTTGATTAATTTTCGAGTGACACAAAGTTTTTCGAGAAGGGAATCAAGTGGCGGATCGTCTTTGTTCAGATGTCACTTGGCTAAATGATCTTTCAGATTATTGCTTGTCGGCTCATTATAGGGATGTTGGGGTTCATTGTAATTATAGATTTGTGTCATAGGTCTTTTGCTCTCCTTTTGATTTTGTGGTTTTTTTCTTGGGTTTGTTGTTCATTTGATCTTTTTGTACTCTTTTTTCCCTTTTAATAATATTATCAGTAGGGTTACTTGGTTTTAAGGGGTGCCAACCTAGTTGGGATTTCTTCTCTCCTTGTGCCTTTTTTTTTTTTTTTATAGGTTTTTGGTTATTTTATAATTTAAATATGGAATTAATTTTAAATTAATTATTTTTATAAATAGATGCGAGGTATATATTTTATTAATTTGGTAAGTGGAATCAATTGCAGGAATTTATTGAGGTGTTAATATATTTTGCTTGTTTAGATATTAATTGAGGTATATATTTTATTTGTTTACATTTTCAATTTTTTTTTATATATTTTATAATATTTTTCAAATAGGTGACTCTTTTAATGCCAAAAACCTTGCCTATTTTTTTTTTAAATTTCCAGTTTTCTAAAGTTACTTTTATTTTAATTTATTTGTTAATATTTTTATTTAATTATTATTTTAATTTATTTGTTATATTTTCTAATTTATATATTTTTTGGTTTAAAATAAGTCTAAAATAAGTATTTTAATTAATAGCAACAAGGAAAAGGTATTTTTACTTATATCGTAATGAGATACATTATATTTTTACATATATATTGATGAGGAAACTATATATTTTTTAGAAAAGATGCAAACATTGCCAAAGGACATCCCAACTAGGTTGACACATCCCCAAAAAATATGCAAATAAATTTATAAATAAAAACAAAAGTGTGAATACAAGATAGAACAAAACAACCAAAAAAAAGTTACAATGACCAACCGTCCTTTTTAAAACCCTATTAATGAAAAATCCAATGGGGAAAACCAAAATAGGGAGAAAGAGTACCAGTAAGTACATGAAAGAAAAGCCAAAGGAAGAAAACAACAAAATAAAAACCGACCAATCAAGACAAAGAAACCAAACAAAAATGAAAGCTAGAATCTCCCCACATATTCTTGTCACGTACATACCAATAATCCTCGGGAGGATAAAAACTCCAAAAAGAAGAACACGATGATAGAGCCATCTTCAAAAGAACATCCACAACCATATTGCCCTCTCGGTATAATATGAATAACTTTAAAATGAATGAAAACAATATACTAAAGACAAACCCTCCACTTTGATAACAACGACCAAAAACCAAAAGGGATTGTGCTTGAAGAAGCTTACAAACCACTGACATGGAATCACGTTCCAGCCAAATAAAGTTCCAAGAAAATTTCTTAGCAAAATTAATTGCAATAATAACACCCCAAATCTTAGCTTGAAAGGATGCAGAAACCTCGAGAGGATAATAAAAACAAACCTTTATGAATCCCCTAGCAGTGCCAAAAATACCTTCACAATCAGCTCGACCAGGATTAATAGCAGCCGCACCATCTATGTTTAACTTAATCCAACCAATAGTTGGGGTCAACCAATAAACAAAATTAGCTTTAAGAGCCTTGGAAGGCAAACCAGTCACACCAATAATATGCATGGTGCATGGTGCCAATAAATCAGAAACAATATTATGCATGGTGCCAATCTTCAATGTGCATCTTCCTTAACAGCTTCCAAACGAAAGCAAGAAAAAAAATAGGAGTACTACCATAGAAACGTGCAGGCATTTCTAGCCATCCAAATAGCTGAGAAAGCAAAAAAATTTCATCACAGCCCAAAGACATTTCAATTGAGAATTGAAACTAAATCTCATGCATGTGATAATAAAATTGGAAATACTACCATGCATACCAAAATGAACACCAAAAGTCCAACCAATAGCATGCCAAAGACATCTCGCATGATAACAAACTAAAAACAAATGATCATAACTTCAAAAGCATTGTTACACAACGAACAACAAAAAGCAAAACACAAATCGGTTTTCATATGCTAATCATATGTGGGAACCCAACTGAGCAAAAGTCCAAGGTAAAGTAATTCCTGCAGGGGTTAAAAGTAAATAATAATTATGGCAAGTAACTTCACCTCCAAAACAATTTATCATTCGAGTTGAAGGAACACCTTATCAATCAAATGAGTAACGTGCAAAAAGGAAGCCCTAAACTCCGAAGGAAGACTCCAATACCCATCTAAGCCAAAATAGAGAGAAACCACATCACCAAGCACTACAACAAAATTTTCTTTTTACGGCATATAATATGTACGACATATAAAGCTTTGCCATAAAAAATCATCACTTTTTACGGCATTCATTGCCTGCCTTAAAAGCATTTAAAAAACACTGTAAATATATTTATTTACAATATAAAATTCATGCCGTAAAACTAATGGTGAAATAAATAAATCACATCTTTTATGACATTTTTGCATGCCGTAATTAAATAAACATTTAAGGTATGCTTTGGGTGCCATTAATATGTATATATAATCTTTTGCTACAAAATTGTATTTTAATAGTTGTTCATGCTATAATATCATGTCTATATATATACTAATTAATACAAAAATTCACTTTTAGTTACATATCTTATTTTGTCACTAAGCTATGTGACACAACTAAAATTGCAATTTACATTCAAATGGATAATATTGGATTGTCACAAAATATCTTTTACATTCAAATTCTAACACAAGTACACTAAGCATAGTGTATTACATATAATAAGATCTACACTACAAAAAGGGAAAAAAGAGAGTCTCAAGTCTTTAGAAAAGGCTCGAGAGTGTCCAGTAGCCAGTAACATAGTGTTATTGACCAGCCATAAGAGACACTATAGATCTTCAATGGTCCACCAGGCATAGTGTTAGAGACCAAAGAGCAAGCTTGCCTAGCCATGGCCAACTAAACCCTTTATGGTCAATTGAAGGACATGGTTGTTAACCACAAAAAAAAAAAACAAGCTGCTTCAAGTAGCCAGTGTGCCTCAGTCTTCATTAAATGAATATCCAAATCAGTTTTCAAGGACTAAGGAGAGCTGTAAGGCCAGTCGTTACTGTTAAGATTGCTGAATAAAACTCAAAACACCATATTTTCTTACCAACTCCAATCTTTGCAAACTTTGTTTGGAAAACCTGTTTACCAAGAATATGACTATAAGTTTCGCTTGCCTTCCAAATCACCAATAAAATCAAAGTTATTTAAGGAACTGTCCTACACTATGATTATATTTTGTACCCACCTTGAAGCCCGTGTCACTTGGATTGAAGTATAGCCTATAGCGGAGAACTAGAACTTGTAGCCAAAAAATAATAAATAAAAAAATATAAAGGTAAAGTTAGTTAAGCATTTTAAAATCCATCAGGGATATGTGACTTTCGATAAAGTCCAAGATCTGTCCCATCAGCATCAATTATGGCAATTGAATTGTAATTGGCATTGTTTACCTCTTCAAAAAAGCTAACTAGAATTACTACACCCAGCTCTTTTGGAAGTTTTTGCATTCTACTCAGCATGACAGAAAACATAAAAAGATAGGTTTGACTACACTAGAGTTCATAACACTGTAACTATATTATTTTTGTTATCATAATAGGAAGAAAAATGGTGAAAATTATACATTCAAAGGATTTATCTACACAAGTAAAAACCATTTCTTTAAATTAAACCTCAAGATTGTTGGATGGCATTTATAGGGCTTAGCTCGCTGAAAGAAGTCCCCTCTCTGTGCCTGACAGAAGTAATATCCCTTGAAAAGCTACTACCAGCATCCATAAAAGGAAAATCTTATCAAACTAACAAACAATACATTTATATCTTTAAGAATCACACAAAAAATTTGGACCTAAGACGATAAATTATCCATAAAAGGAAAACCTTATCAAACTAACAAACAATACATTTATATCTTTAAGAATCATAACCAAATTTTGGACCTAAGAACCTATATTACTTGTTGCCCCTCAAAAGCCTGAACTATACCACAATTGGATTATATGGAGGGTCTATAAAGCATCATATAAACAAATGCTATGAGAAGGAATAAAACTTAATAAATATATACATGATCATATTGAACCATTTTTCACCAAAAGAAAATCCATCCTTATTGAACATCAAACAATACATTTTTTTTTTCACTCAAGTAACTAAAATACTAACGGAAAAGTTTGTTCACCATTGTTTTAAAATATCTTGGTCTTAAGTTGGCATACCTGTATAAGAATGACGTTTGCAATAGCCCCTGTGATGTGGAACTCCAAGATTAAAGAATCCGAAACCCCAAAACACAAAATAAGTATTGTAACAATAATTGAAAACAAGAACCCGCCCTACCAAACCCTTAGATAACTTGTATCTAAAACCGTGGATTAGAAGGCTAGGGAAAGAGAAGAATAATCGCCACAAGTATTTCTACTTTGATAAGAGAATTCAACTCCTAATGCAACAAGAAGAAGAAACTGATTCCTCACCGTGCAAGAACACTCCTAAGAGCAATAAGAAAATTAATTCTTTCAATTGATTAAAAACTCAAATCTGTCTTACAAAGGAATTGATCCCCCTTTATATAAGGATTAGGGTTTGATCATGAATCAATCTAAACCATTAAATATTAAGAAAGTAATCCTAAGGCTGAAAACTAACCCTAAAAATGAAAATAGCAAATATTACAAAACTGCCATTATAATATGAAAATAGCTAAATTAAGAAACTGTCATTATAATCCGAAAATAGCTAAATTACAAAACTGCCATTAACATCCGAAAATAGCTAAAATTATGAAACTGCCATTATAAGATGCTTATTTTTAAAATGATGTCGTTTCATCTCCGCAACTCCCGAGCATCATTACCACTTTCATCATTTGCTTGGACAACATGCTTAAATCATCATTAGGCCTCGGAAAAGTGTTCAAATCATTTGGAAATTTGAATCGATCTTTATTCATAATTCTCTTCACAAATCCAAGCATTCTCTCTTTGATCTTCTTAACTCGAGAACGCATCACTGGTTTACTAGGTAAGATGTTGTCATCCACTTTTGCTCCAATGCTAGAATATGGCTCTATGATGCCCGCATCAATAATTCTCTTCACAAATCCAAGCATTCTCTCTTTGATCTTCTTAATTTGAGAATGCATCACTGGTTTACTAGGTAAGATGATGTCATCATCTTTTGCTCCAATGCTAGAATATGACTCTATGATGCCCGCATCATTCCCTTCCTCTTCAAAAAGATTCATCCTCGAATCTGAATCCATATCGAAAGTAAAAATATCATAAACATTGAAAATAGCGGACTCATTGTACTCACCGTGAAGGGCGATTTTGTATGCATTGTCCTTCACTCTTTCAAGCATTTGAAACGGTCCACACTCATTTCTATGCGCTCTACATAACCGTACCATAGCCAAAGCCAAAATCTAAACCCCTTAAAAAGTCAAAGTGGGATCCACACTCGATCAACTGGTCAAACTTGGTCAAATTTGAAAATTTTAGTATTTTCGCAAGACGGGATGTTACAGATTGCTTTAGAGCAGAATGAACAACTGATTTACTCTCCATGGTAACTTCAAATTAAGTAAGATAGCATATTTCGTTTTAGATTGAAACAATCAATGAAAAACAATATCGTGCTTCATTACAGCATGGTATCAAAACATATTATTGTATTTCTATTTAGTTGTAATTATTATTTATAATATTTTCAATTTTTTTCATATGTACAATTAATTTACAAAATAAATTATTTAGTAATTGAATTTTTAATAAAGTAATAATTTATAATAAATTATTTATTATTAATTGAGACCCTAAATTATAATTGTAAATTAAATTTAAAATTATTAAGTTGAATTAATAAATTGTAAATTTAAATTAATTTAAAAAATCAATTAATTAAATTAAATAGAATAAAAGACTTCAAAGAAGAAAACAGTGACATTAACTATGAAGAAAACGATCATTGCTAAATAAACCAATTGTAAAAAGTGCTCCAATAGTAATGATCTTCATCGCTAAATATTCTTTATTAAGTGATGCAATGCGTCCCTAAATTACTTAATTCTGACGCAATACGCCTAATTAAGGAAAATTTAATGACTAATTTTGTCGCTAAATACAATTTTTTTAAAAATTTATTATAAAATATATATTTAATTTATTGTTTTACACGGTGCTTTGAGCATTTAAAACATCAACAAAAGCAGAAAACTCTTGGCATCGTTGTTATGGACAAATTCACAACACTCTTTCTAGGTTGTTAATTTTTTTCATCTTCAGCGAAAGTAGATTCAGTGACACAGGAACTTGCGTTGCGTTTACATTTTGCGACACTGTATTTACTTTTCCTATTAGCTTTTTCGTTATATGTATATTATAATTTCCTCTCTATTTTTATGTGATCAGCATGACTAGCCATATTTTTATTATCATTTTGTTTGGAGAAAATCATGTTCATGCACTGTGGTCTTTGTCTGACTCCAGCAACATCCATTAACTAAGTCAGTCATCTTCCATGGTCAACTGCTCATATTGTTGACAACAATACTTAACAGTAAAAGGGAAAAGTCATAAAAAACAAAATTTTGATTATCCCTAATTTTTTGATATTGTTTATTATAGATCTTATCATATTTGGGTGACATTTGGTTGAATGAAGAAAGCAACAACTACCATCTGCATCAATCTCAGCTTTGGAGGCATGTCAGCGGTAAGAAGATCATTCTGAATTTCATTTGCTGGTTGAGATGCCCGTGATTGATGCGAATGTGGTGTACTATTTGAGTATAAATGAGCTGCTGACTTGCCTTTTGCTGCTCGCTTTGCTATATCTACCTGCAACTATATAATAATTTTATATAACTACAAATAGAACAAAAATTGTTAACTTAATTGCGAAATAAAACATAAATATTTACCTATTCATCAGGTAAAATCATTAAAAACCTAAGCCATGAATAGAATGACCCTACAACTTCTCCTATCAATGTGATGTCAAAATATGGAAGGGGTAGGGCTGCTTCATGGACCAGTGGCTCCACAACATTGACTCATACATTTTCAGCCCCAATTGTATCCCATGGCATACTGCTTCTGGATCAATCATAAGGTACATCAGTCCAGCTGCCACTATATTTTCCCTAGTGCAGATAGCCAGCTTGCATTGTAGACCCTGCAAAACACCATCTAATTAAATATTATAGGAACTTAAATTTTATATTAATTATTACAAATAACTCAGTAAATTATTATCTCTGCAAATGTCATGTGATAGGGATCTGGATGTACTGGTGTTGGAGTGAGATGCTGCACCTCATCAGGAATAGATGCACTGGCCCAGATGTTGTTCAGGTACTGATTAGTCATGAAATCTTGATTAGGGTGGCCACAAAGTCATCCTGTGTCCTGACCAATTGTGCAGACAACAAAGTATTACTGTCTTGGAGGTCGCAAACTGCCTGTGAGAGTTGTCTTATATGTTCATCCTTCACATTTTCTTTCTCCTTTGTTTGTTGGGTTCTTTGCCACGGAAGTTGCCAGTACTCAGTGGGGGTCATCAATTTACCTTTTGCACATACTAGACTCTTGTGCTACGGAGTACCCAACACGTGAGTCAAAATATCATTGGACAAATTTATTTTGATATTCAGCTCTCTACGAGCTACTTTCTCCCGCAACTCATCTTGTAATATTTATTAAATATGAAAATATTAATGTAAGTATTGCCTAGTTAATTATTATAAATGAAATATTAAAAAAATTAATGATAACAAAATTATTAACTTATAATGTTTTTTGCAACCACAGTAGTTTCTGGTATATAATGCATTTTAAAAATGTTGGGTCAAGCCTAATGGAACTGACATATATAATACTTTTTAATATACTATATAAACAATTAATAATATTACTGAAATATTTTAATAATAATAATTAATAATATAAATAATATTATTAATTAATAAATAATTTTTTATTTTTATTAATAATAATAATTTAATATACCATTGTTGAATTTCTTGTTACTTTTGTTAATAATTATTATTATTAATAAGAAAAATAACATAAATATTTTTATTTCATGGTATTTTATTAATTAATAATAATTTAATATTCTATATAAACAATTCAATATGTCAAGCAAAAATTTACTAATAATACATTTATCAAACAAAAGGAAAAATTATTTATTTTTAACCCATATTCTTGTACAATCATTATGAACACAAATCTTTTCACAATCCTCGTCATCTGCGGCGCGATCTTCATTAGGCATTTGTGAAGCAAATGGAGTGTGAATCATAACAGTGTCTCCGAGTGCATCTTCGTTAGAAGAGTCAATCTGCATGTAATGATAAGTGCTTAATACCATCAACCATTGTGAACCACAAGGATCCTTAACAAAAAAAACTTATTTTGCTTGGGAAGCAAAAATAAATGGATCAGATTTGTGACCAAGTTTGTTGAAGTTGACATATGTGAAACCCAAATCATCCTTCTTAACACCATGCTTTCTGTCAACCCAATCACATTTGAACATCGGGATTCAAAATTTAATGTAATCAACATCCTATATTTCTACCACTACACCATAAAACGACATATCGCTGAATTTTGGGCTGTCGTCTTTTGAACATGCATACTGCATCGTCTGAGCCACCAAGCTTAAGCCATTATTTTGTATAACGTGCTTATTGTCTCTTTCAAATGTATGGTATCGAATCCCATTGATATCATAGACTGTATAATTCATTACTTCAAAACACATGGTCCCAATGCTATCCATCTCAATATTTGTGACACACCGTTATTTGGTTCACCCAACTCCTTCCAAAACTGCATAAACGAATTCATAATATCAGTGAATGCGTCAATTATGTAATGTAACAAAGAGTTGGAAAAGACTAGCCAATATTTATTAAATTTATTTCATTTTGGAACAATGCAATAAAAGTATAATTTTGCTCGTCTTAAAACCATTTTACTTTTTTTTTTGTTTTCTTACGAATATCACACTTTAAGTGTAACATCCCGTTTTGAGAAAAATAATAAAATTCAAGTTTGACCAGTTTGACCTTAAGTGGGCCCCATGGTTGACTTTTTGTACAGTTATGTTTCAGCTTTGACTTTGGTACCGTTGTGTAGAGCTAGTCGATACGAGTTCGTAGACTAGTAGTACGCTTGATTCGGAGTTAAGACCAGGAAGTTATGGTCATTTTAGTGTGAAAGGCAATTTGGTAATTTGGCAAAAGCTGATATTTAAGTGTGAAAAAAGATGAAAAATGCCCCTGTCTTCATCTTTAAATTTTGGCCAAGTCTGGAATTTTCCAGACCTCACCCGCACCTCCCACGAGCTTCACCCCGTGCCTCCTTTCTTCCGCCAGTAACGGCTGTTTCCCCCACCTGATCGGACCGGCTCCAACACAAAACTCGAAGCCGGCAACCTCCTCTTCCTCCTCGTACCGGTGGTTCACCGTGAAATGATCCAGATCGCTGGAAATTGCAGCGATACCGAGGGCTCGTGCAACCCGTGCAACCGTGCACTGTTGCGACACCACCTTTGGCCGGCCATATCTCCCTGTTCCGGTGGAGTTAGGGAGCGTGCTTGGTACCGTTGGAAAGCTGGTGCGACGATCTACATTTTGGTACCACGTCAGATTACGGCCGCAAAGTCTCAGAAAAACCACCCGCGACAGCCACCTTTCCACCTAGATCTATTCCGATCGCCGGCGAGTGGGACGACACAGCCACCACCACGAGTTTCAGACGACGCCGGCGACCAGATCTGCACTTTCCGAACTCCGGTGACCACCCCACGCGCCCCACGCGCCGCCCACGCGCCGCCGCCGATCTCATCCTTTTCCGGCGAGTGAGTGCTCACCTCCCATCGCAACGCGTTCCGGGGGTCGTGGGCAAGCTTGCTGTACCTTCAATTTGATTTAATTTTGGTTGGATTCGAAAACGCACAATCCCGACCGAGGTCCGATCTTCCGGGACCGATTCCGATCAATTGCTGTGACGAATCTTGAAATTGAAGGTAGATTCTCGTTCCTTGCATCTTCAATTTCTTTTCGGTATAAAGTTTGTTGAAATCGGACTTGAGACGGAGTAATTCAAATTTTGGGGATTTTGCCGTTACAGGCATTTTGGTAATTACTGAAATTGAAGGGCAATTTTGGTATTTAGTGTTTTAATTTTGTAGTTGGAGACTTAGAGGACTCCTCTGAGCCTTTGGTTAGTTTTTCGGTAATTAAAAGAATTTTCCGGTAAATTATTTTTAGGTGTTCGTGCACGTTCGAGGGCTGGATCGGAGATCCAGCAGGAGCACGCGTCAGACCAGTGAGTGCATTTATTTTCTAAATCATTTTGGGATTATATATTATTGTGATTTAACTGCATATGATTTGTTTTGATTGAAATTTCTTGCGCTTTTAAATTATGTTTATTAAATATATTATATTCTGATTTAAATTATTGATGATTTAAGACTAAATGTGCATTTGTGTTTTAAATGGTTATCGGTGATTTTGATATTTTGGATATTTTACAATTTTGTGAAAATTGGTGATTTAAAGAAAAATTATGGCTTTTGTGGAATTTAAGAATTTTGGGGCAATTTTCTGATATGCGAAATATTTGATTGTTTTTCGTAAAATTTTTCAAAAGAGAAGATTTTGGAAAATTGTTTAAAAGTAAAAGGATTTGAAAAATTGTTGATATTCGATGATGGAGGATTTTAGACATGATTTTGAGGAGTACCACACGGTATCGAGATGTTGATTGAGATGTATTATTATGCGCGCTATATGTATTATGCCATCCTCTGCTGCGGACACGTGTCGGGAGAGAGATGATGAGGATCCTGCCATGACGGATTTGGGACGCCGGTTCGTTGTGATGAGTTTACCCCCCCTCCCCCGCCTGTGACGCCATCAGGACGCTAAGGGTCACACGGCATGATACTATGCTGTGGTACCGGTTTGGATTTATACGATTTGGATTTATATGGATTGGATTTATATGATTTGGATTTATACGATTTGGAGTTATATGGATGTGTTTTATATGATTTGGATTTATACGATTTGGATTTATATGATTTTCGATTCACGGTTGCAGTTATGATTTTGTATTCATGGATTTTGCCTCATGGTTTTAGATTGTGGATTTTGAATTTATGGGTTGGAGCCCATGGTATTTGGTTTTAAATCTGTTTTGGATTTAACAAATGTTTCTACTTGCCATTGTATACAAACATGATTTACAAATAAACTTAATGTTTCTTGTTGAGATTATATTTATGGTTTTAGTGATTGATTCGTGTTTTCAATGATTGTTTTAAATTACGTTTTTGCCCCACAAACTGTTTAAAATGATTTAATGATTTTGGGGATTAAACCAAGGGTTTTGCGAAATGATTTTCAAAACGGGGAACCTTTCAACTGAGTGACGTGAGGTTTGAGTGTAAAGGATATAAACTGTTGAACTTGTATTTTGTAGTTATCTAGGAGCAGTCACTGAGATTTTATATCTCACATTTTGTGTTTTAACTTCGTTCCCTAGGTCCTAACTGCAGGTCCTCGTGAGCTACCATTGGCATCGCATCCGCATATCGCATCTGTACTTGACTTCCGCTACCGCTTCTTCTTATGTATTAAATCATGATCTCTTTATTCTGTTTATTGTTGGATTGTATCATTAAAATTTTGTTATCTCACTTAGTGATTCTGTCATTCCCACATTCTCCCTAATTTGTTATGTTGTTTATTTCAGTACGACTAGTTGTTTGTTGCAATGCATATCTTATCAACTTTTTGTCCTATTTATTATTTTATTGTTTATTTAACTCCTTTTCGGAGGAGGATTCTGCCGGCTGCCCCGAAGGGTTTTGGTGGAATCTTCCTCAGGCGGGGCCTCTCCGGTTAATCTGGAGGGATTTCCGGGGCGGGTCCTATCATTAAGCATTCCATATGTTTCCTAAAGAAAACCAAAGTCATTTCAAATGGTCATACTCATAACATTAAAAATTATAATAAAACAACAGTTAATTATATGTTCAATAAAAAAAATAAAATTTACTTGAAGTATGTAAATATGTACTTACTTCCATAATGCATGGGTAATACTGATTTTAGTACCACACTTCAATGGATCACCAATTTCATCTTTCACACATTGTTTTTCATGACGGCCAGGCTAGTTCCAATTGCAAGTTAGCCTTTTTGATACTCGCTACAAAATTCTATTGCTTATTCTGCGATGTAGTTCTCTGCAATGCAGCCTTCTGAACGATAATGATTTCTAACATACCCCTTCAACATTTTCATGTATCTCTCGAACGAATACATCCATCTAAAGTAAATTGACCCACACAATTGCATTTCTTGAACCAAATGCACAGTTAGATGAACCATTATATACCAAAAAAATAGAGAAAAATAATTTTCAAGTAAGCACATCGTCTTCACAAGATCTGTATGAATACTGTCCAAATTTGAAATATCAATCTTCTTTTTGCATATAGGATTGAAGAAAAAATAAAATCTCATTATTACATATCTTTCAATTTTTGGGAGGACTAATCTTATTTCAACGGGCAGCAATTGTTGCATCAATGTATGTAAAGCATGAGATTTCATACCTTTCAACTTCAAATCATTTATTGACACAATATTTCTAAAATTTGAAGAATAGCCATCCAAAACCTTTAAATTTGCCAAACATGTGCACATTTTTTTCTTCTCTTCCTTAGACAATGTGTAGCATGTAGGTTGATATAGGCATCGAGTGCTCTTCTAGCATGGATGTTTGTTATAACGACATTATGTTGCCAAGTGGACCGGTGACGTGTTCTTGAGCTAAGAAGATAAAATAGGGAATGCTTGGACTTGTGAAGAGAATTATGGATGAAGATTGATTCAAGTTTCCAAATGATTTGAACACTTTTCCAAAGCCCAATGATGATTTAAGCATGACTTCCAAGCAAGGGATGAATGTGGTAATGATGCTCGGGAGTTGCGGAGACGAAACGACATAGTTTTAAAGACAAGCATTTTATAATGGCAGTTTTGTAATATTTGCTATTTTTGGATTCTAATGGCAATTTCGTAATTATTGCTATTTTTGGATTATAATGGCATTTTTGTAATTTTTACTATTTTTGTATTTTATTTATTTAGGGTTAGTTTTCAGCCTTAGGATTACTTTCTTAATATTTATAGTTTAGATTGATTCTTGATCTAATCCTAATCCTTATATAAAGGGGGATAAATTCATTTGTAATGGACAAATTTCAAATTTTAATGAATTGAAAGAATTTATTTTCTTATTGCTCCCAGAAGTGTTCTTGCAAGGTGAAGAATCAATTTCTTCTTCGTGTTGCATTAGGAGTAGAACCCTCTTCTCAAAGTAGAAATACTTTGTGGCAATTGTTCTTCTTTTCCCTAGCCTTGTAATCCACGTTTTTAGATACAAGTTATCTAAAGGTTTAGTAGGGCAGGTTTTTGTTTCCAATTATTGTTCAATATTTTTTGTGTGTTTTGGGGTTTCGAATTCTTTAATCTTTGGGTTCTGTATAAATTGGTATCAGAGCATTGGTTGAGATAAGTGCCTATCTATCTTTGTTTTCAATTTCTTTGTGTTCTTAGTTCATAATACTTTGATCCCTTATAAAAAATAAAATAAAGAGGTTTTGTTCGATTCTTTGAGGTTTTATTATTATCTTGTGTTTTGGTTTATTTGATTAAAAAAAACCCCTAATTGCAGTACCAGGCGCCTGGGGTCACACCTGGGCGAGTCTGTCTGCTAGGCATCAAAAAAAAAAAATTCCTGAAATTTTTTTTTCTTTTTGCTTAGGGTAGTCTTTGCTTTCCATTACTCTAGTTGTCTTTTTTTCACTTTTCTTTTGATCTACTTTCTTACTTTGGTTAGGTTTTGAGATTGTGATAATTGCTTTTTGTTTTTCTTGCTTTGATTTGTTTTGTTTAACTCTAAAGTGCAACTTGATTAAAGAGATTGTGAGTGGTAAAAAGCTTGAGTGGTGAGCACATTGAGGGTAAAAGCCAAAAGTGTGTGAAACACGGGCATAGTTACCATTAAAAAAGAGTGCAACATGTGAGGGAGAGAGTAAGGTTTTTTCCTTTTACTAATCTTGTCTTGTAGAAATTAAGATGTCACAAAGAAAATGAAAAAGAAGCCGCTCATTCTGAGAAAGAGTATAAAAATGATATGACACCGGACATGAAACTCTTATACAAGGCCTTCACAGGAGAATTGCGGAGGTTAAACATGAGGATGGATGAGTTAAATGATATGGTAAATGAAGTTTCTATGACCGCAACAAATAACCGAAAGAGAGATGGTTCGCGGACTATAGATATAAAGCCATCGGTTTCCGATGATGATGAAGTCTCAAATCATTCAATGAGGAGGCATCCAAGAAGGGAGGAACCAAGGGCTAGGAGACATGAGCCGAGAGAAATGAGGGACGACAACATAAGCTCCATAAAGATGCAAATACCATCGTTCAAGGGGAGACATGATGCTGAAGTATATCTAGAGTGGGAGAGCAAAGTTGAACTAATTTTCGCTTACCACAACTACTCGGATGAGAATAAGGTAAAACTCACCGCTGTAGAGTTTACTGATTATGCTTTGGTTTGGTGGGAAAAATTATTGCAGACTAGAAGGAGATATGGTGAAGATCCAATTGTAACTTGGGGCGAGATGAAAAGGGTGATGAGAAGAAGATTTGTACCATCTTCTTATTACCGGGAAGTACACCAAAAGTTGCAGCGGCTCTCCCAAGGAACAAAGACGGTAGAAGAGTACGACAAGGAGATGGAGATGCTCCTAATCCGAGCCAACATAGATGAGGAAAGAGAGGCTTCCATGGCTCGATTCTTAAGTGGACTCAATAGAGAAATTGCCGACACTGTGGAACTACATCCATATGTAGAGATAGAAGACTTGGTGAACATGGCAATCAAGGTGGAGAAGCAACTTAAAAGAAAAGGGACTACTCGAAGCTTCTCAAATTCCAACTCTAAATGGAATTCAAAGTGGGAGAAACCTGAGGAGAAAAACAAGAGCTTCAATTTCATTTAGAGGAGAATTCTAGTGATGAAGAGAACATAGAGTATGCTATGAGGGGAGAGTCTCTAGTTGTTAGGCGGGCCTTAAACCTTAAGGTTAAGGAGGAGAGTCTAGAGCAAAGGGAGAATATCTTCACACTAGATGTATGGTGGGTGAAAAGATTTGTAGTTTGATAGTGGATGGAGAAAGTTGTGCTAATGTAGCTAGCACTACTTTGGTATAGAAATTGGGCTTCAAATGTGCAAAGAATCCTAATCCCTATAGGTTGCAATGGTTGAATGATAGTGGGGAAGTGAAAGTAATAAAACAAGTGAAAGTTGCTTTTGAAATTGGAAAGTATGTTGATGAGGTGGTGTGTGATGTAGTACCTGTGCAAGCTGGACACATTTTGTTGGGTAGGCTATGACAATTTGATAGGAGAGTTGTTCATGATGGGCATAGGAATAGATATGCTTTTGAGTACAATGGAAAGAAGCACACCTTAGCACCTCTATCTCCAAAAGAGGTGTACCTTGATCAATTGAAGATGAACAAACCTACAAATGAGGATATGGGAAGTGAGACTAACAAAAAGAGTAAGGGACCAGAGGCCATGAGAGAAAAGAATAAAAATAAAGGCCCAATGGAGAGTCAAAACACTTGTGAGAAAAACATGAGTGAAGTGAGGAGTGAAAAGAAAAATAATTTCTATGCAAAAGTGAGAGATGTAAATGGAGCATGCTTATGCAAGAGAGCAATAGTTCTTGTGAGGTTTAGAAAGTTTTATTTTTCTAAAGCTAACCTTAGCCCATGTTTGCCTAGTGTTTTTGTTTCTTTGTTGAAGGAATTTGAAGAAGTTTTCCCGGAGGAATTACCCAAAAGATTACTATCAATAAAGGGCATTGAACATCAAATAGACTTGGTTCCTGGAGCAAGCCTTCCAAACCGACCGGCCTATAGAAGCAACCCTGAGGAGACAAAGGAACTTCAAAGGCAAGTGGATGAGCTATTGGCATTAGAATATGTGAGGGAAAGCTTAAGCCCGTGTGCCGTACCGGTGGTGTTGGTTTCTAAGAAGGATGACAAGTGGAGGATGTGCGTGGATTGCCGAGCCATCAACAAGATAACGATAAAGTATTGTTTTCTTATATGACATGTTAGATG
This sequence comes from Ochetophila trinervis, assembly GCA_003254975.1. NCBI lineage: Eukaryota > Viridiplantae > Streptophyta > Magnoliopsida > Rosales > Rhamnaceae > Ochetophila > Ochetophila trinervis. The sequence continues at coordinate 185,919 of QANX01003267.1, forward strand.
AATTGCATGGTTTTTGTGTGTTCACTAAAATAGACTTGAAAAGTGGATACCACCAAATTAGGATGAAACCTGGGGATGAATGGAAAAGTACATTTAGGACTAAGTATGGTTTATATGAATGGTTAGTTATGCCTTTTGGCTTGACTAATGCACCTAGTACCTTCATGAGACTAATGAATAATATCTTAAGAAATTTTATAGGGAAATTTGTGGTTGTCTATTTTGATGACATATTGATTTATAGTAAAAATCTAGATGACCATGTAGAGCATGTTAGGGCAGTTTTAGAAGTTCTTAAGGAGAAAAAGTTATATGCCAACCTTAAAAGTGTACTTTTTGCATTGATCGATCAATATTTTTTGGCTTTGTTGTGAGTGCACGTGGTGTTGAGGTTGATGAGGAGGAGGTGAAGGCTATCCAAGAGTGGCTCACACCTAAGATGTTTTCATGCACTAGCTGGGTTCTATCAAAGGTTTGTGAAGGATTTTTCTACCATAGCAGCACCATTGAATGAGATTGTCAAAAAAGAGGTAGGTTTTAAATGGGGTAAGGACCAAGAGGCAGCTTTTCAGACTCTAAAAGATAAGTTATGTTCTGCTCCTATTAGTGTATTACCTAATTTTGACAAACTTTTGAAATTGAATGCAATGCTTCTGGAATTGGTATAGGTGCTATTTTATTGCAGGAAAAATGTCCCATAGCATTTTTTAGTGAGAAATTGAATGGAGCTCAACTCAACTACTTGACATATGACAAGGAGTTGTACGCCTTTTTTTGTGTTTTGGAGGTATGGCATCATTACTTGTTCCCAAAAGAGTCTGTGATTCACACTGATCATGAGTCATTGAAGCATATCAAGGGGCAAGGAAAGCTCAACAAGAGGCATGCACGATGGGTTGAGTTCATAGAGACCTTTCCGTACGTGATTTGTTACAAACAAAGTAAGGAGAATGTGGTAGCCGATGCTTTGTCGTGCATGTATGTCTAAATCACTACTCTTACTTCTAAGCTCTTGGGTTTTGAACAATTAAAAGACATGTATGCTAGTGATGATGATTTTGGTGAAATATATGCTGCATGTAAAAATGGTGCTTTTCATAAATTCTATAAACATGAAAGATTTTTGTTTCATGGACACAGGATTTGTGTGCCCAATTGTTCAATTAGAGAATTGCTTGTTTGAGAGTCACATAGTGGTGGTCTCATAGGGCATTTTGGTGTGCATAAGACCTTAGATATTATATCTGAACATTTCTTTTGGACACACATGTGTAGGGATGTTGGGAAAATTTATGCTAAATGTATTGCATGTAGACAGGCTAAGTCTAGGTCTATGCGACATGGTTTGTACACCCCTGTTCCTGTGCCAACTGAACCATGGGTTGATATGATACGGAACCCCAAGCTTAAAGAAACTGTAATCCCAACACACAAGATGATATGGAACAAACCCTAGGTAAAAACCCGCCCTATAGCACCTCTAGATAACAATTGTATCTAGCAACACTAATTAGAAGGAAAAGAATGAAATTGAAATTCGCCAGAAAGTAAATACCTTTGATAAGAATATCAATTCCCAATGCAACAAGTAGAATAAAAACTATCCTCATTTGGAACACACAAGTCTTGTTGAAAACAAGAGTAGATTTCTCAATAATCAATAATCAATAATCAAAAGTTTTTTTCCTTGCAAGCTAGTAACCCCCTTTATATAGAGATTATGGTTAGGTTAAGAATCAATCTAGACCATAAAATAATTAGGAAAGTAATCCTAAAGCTTAAAACTAACCCTAAATTAATATAATCTGAAAATAAAAATAATTACAAAACTGCCATTATAATCCGGAAATAGCAATAATTACGAAACTGCCATTATAATCCAAAAATAGCTAAATCACGAAACTGCCATTGTAATCCGAAAATAGCTAAAATTATGTTGTTTCGTCTTTGCAACTCCCGAGCAGCATTACCACCTTCATTCCTTGCTTGGACATCATGCTTAAATCATCATTATGCCTCATAAAAGTGTTTGGATCATGTGGATACTTGAATCGATCTTCATCAATTATTCTCTTCACAAGTCCAAGCATTCCCGCTTTGATCTTCTTAGCTTGAGAACGTGTTACTGGTCCACTTGGCAGCACAATGTCTTCACCACAAATATCCATGCTAGAAGAGCGCTCGATGCCCACATCATGATATCTCCATGGATTTTGTTCTTGGGTTGCCGAGAACTAGAAGGGGCCGTGATAATATATTTGTTATTGCGGATAGATTTAGTAAAAGGGCGCAATTCATTGCTTGCCATAAAACTGATGATGCAATAAATATAGCTGACTTGTTCTTTAGAGATGTAGTGAGGTTGCATGGGGTACCAAGGACAATAGTCTTGGATAGAGATGTCAAGTTCTTGAGTCACTTTTGGAAAGTTTTGTGGGGAAAGTTGGTAACTAAGCTTTTGTAGTCTACTACTTGTCATCCACAAACCAATGGACAAACGGAAGTGGTCAATAGAACTTTAGATGCTTTATTGCTTGCTGTAGTTGGTAAAAACTTAAAATCTTGAGAAGATTGTTTGCCTTTTCTTGAATTTGCTTATAATCGTACTATTCATTCTTCTACTAGATTTTCACCCTTTGAAATTGTATATGGCTTTAATCCTTTAATTGCGTTGGATTTGATGCCTTTACTTTTGAGTGCACTTGTTAACTTAGATGGACAAAATAAGGCGAACTTAGTTAAAGCTATACACGAGAAGGCCCGACTACAGATTGAGAAAAGGAATAAGTTGACTACGCAAAAGGCTAATAAAGGTCATAAACAAGTAATATTCGAACCAGGTGATTGGGTTTGGGTACATTGGAGGAAGGAAAGGTTTCCTAACAAAAGGAAGTCTAAGTTGGATGCAAGAGGCGATGGACCTTTTCAAGTGCTCGAAAGGATCAATGACAATGTATACAAGATTGATCTTTCAGGTGAGTATAATGTGTTTGCGTCATTTAATGTTTATGATCTTTCTCCTTTTGACATGGCTGCAGATTTGAGGATGAATCTTTTTAAAGAGAGAGGGAATGATGTGGGCATCGAGCGCTCTTCTAGCATGGATGTTCATGATAACGACATTATGTTGCCAAGTGGACCAGTGACGCGTTCTCAAGCTAAAAAGATCAAAGAGGGAATGCTTGGACTCGTGAAGAGAATTATGGATGAAGATCGATTCAAGTTTCCAAATGATTTGAACACTTTTCCAAGGCCTAATGATGATTTAAGCATGATTTCCAAGCAATGGATGAATGTGGTAATGATGCTCGGGAGTTGCGGAGACGAAACAGCGTAGTTTTAAAAATAAGCATTTTATAATGGCAGTTTCGTAATTATTTCTATTTTTGGATTATAATGGCCGTTTTGTAATTTTAACTACTTTTGTATTTTATATATTTAGGGTTAGTTTTCAGCCTTAGGATTATTTTTTTAATATTAAATGGTTTAGATTGATTTTTTATCTAACTCTAATCCTTATATAAAGAGGGATCAATTCCTTTGTAATGGACATATTTCAGATTTTAATGAATTGAAAGAATTTATTTTCTTATTGCTCCCAGGTTTGTTTTTGCAAGGTGATGAATTAATTTCTTCTTCATGTTGCATTAGGAGTAGAATCCTCTTATCAAAGTAGAAATACTTTGTGGCGATTGTTCTTCTCTTCCCTAGCCTTCTAATCCACGTTTTTAGATACAAGTTATCTAAGGGTTTGGTAGGGCGGATTTTTGTTTCCAATTATTGTTCAATATTTCTTGTGTGTTTTGGGATTTCATATTCATTAATTTTGGGGTTCCGCATCACAGTTGGTAGATAAATTTTTTTGCCTTCATAGCAGGAGTAAAATTACTTCTTATGCCCATTTCGACCAAATCCAACCAAGATTTAAGTCAATCTTTTGTTTTTCTAAGAATGCTAAGCAAAATGCTAACAATGCTCTCACATACATTTTTTTCAATATGCATGACATCTAAGTCATGTCTCACATATAATGACTTCCAATATTCAAGCTCAAGAAATATAGACTTCTTTTTCTAGCAATCTTAATCAACAGTAGTGTTTCCCTATTATTACCACTCTCAAATGACTTAGAGTCAAGTTTTCTATGTATTTATTCCCCCGTCGTAAGTAAAGGAGTTGGACAAAACTCGTGAAATCCATTGAAAGCCTTCTTTTTCTTTTGAAAAGGATGATCACTCAAAAGAAACCTTTTATGTCTGCAATAACTCATTTTTCTACAATTTTCCAAACTTTGAGCCCACGTGTTCTCATTGCAAATATGACAAACAAAATATCCCTTAGTGGCATGACTAGATAAATTACTATATGCGGAAAAGTCATTTATAGTCCACTATAATACTGCTTGCAATCTAAAAAAATCTTGCTTACACACATCCCAAGCTTGGATCCTTTCACCCCTTAACTGGTTCATATCTTCAATCAATGGCTGCAGATAAACATCTATATCATTGCCAAGTTGCTTTGGTCCAAACATCAACACTGTCAACAATATAAATTTGTGCTTCATACATATCTACGGTGGAAGATTATATGTAAAGCATGGGCAAACAATTGTATTGGGAACTCATATGTTTATGTGGGTTAATACCATCAGCTGCAATCCCAAGTCTTATGATTCGACATTCATTACCAAAATTAAGCCACAACCGATCAACTAGCTTCTAAGATAGTGAATTGGAAGGATGACTTAACTTGCCAACTGCAACCTTTCATTCATTTGCATGCCACGTTAAATTGTTAGCTGTCTCAACACTTTGGAACATCCTCTTGAACTGCAGAAGTAGTGGAAAATACCACATGAGTTTATGAAGGACATTTACACATTTACTTCCATCTCAGTTTCCTCCCACCTTTATGCTCCACATTTAGGACAACTTTCTTGCACTGCATAGTTGTTTCTATAAAGAATGCAATTGTTGCGACAATAATGTATCTTTTCATAATCCATGCAATGCTATCAAAGTCTTTTTCACGTTGTACATAGAATCCAACAAAACATTATCGCACGGTAGCATTTCCCGCAACAACTTCAATAATTTAGAAAAACATTTGGCCGAAATACCATATTTCAATTTCAAGTTATACAAGTTTACAAACTAGATACAAAGGAATTTTTGCATCCTAGATACAAATAAGTTTTTGCATTCTCCAACAACTTTTTAAATTCACCAAGATTATCTACGAACTTGTCACAAGCATCATTCACCATGTTCAATATTATTACCCACCACATCTTCGTCATTTGTATTTACGTCTATAAACTGACTTTCAATGTTATTGCTTTGACTAATTCTACTAACTCTAGAATAATCCTCGTGCTATCCTTCCAACTCTTCTCCTTGCAAAATCCACTTATGATAATTCATATCAAACCTCTTAAAATATAAATGTCCTTTGACTTATTGAATAGTGCTAAAAAATAAATTTCCACATTCCATGCAAGGACATCGAATTTTACCATATTTATTTGCTCTTTTCTCACTAAAACAATTTTAAAACATTTTTGAAATGCATCGCTTCTCCTATCCATCATTATCCATGATTTGTTCATTTTGTCTATGTGAACAACAATTAATTGCAACTAATCTAAACAACAATTATAATAAAGTAGGTTATAAATAATATATTACTAATAATTTAAACTACAATTAATTTATAGCAAATCAATATTAAATAAATAAATAGACAACAATAAATATGTACCAAATCATGACTAGCTACATAAATTAATAATGTATAATTAAATGAACAACATATATATAACAAATAATATTACTTACAAGATTGAAAAAATAAAGATTATTTAATACAATCAAAAAATTTCAATTAATTACTATACTCTAAAATAAATACAACAAAACAAATATACAATACACAACAATACTATGATATTGCAAAATTTTTTGAAATTATCATACCAAAAATTTAAACAAACGAAATAATATATATATATATGAAATATTTAAATAAGAAGTAAACTTATAATTAATAAATTTCCTAAATGCATAAAAATATATAACTAATTAATCTAAATGATATTGCAATTAAGTAAATACTTAATATAAATAATTTTTTTAAGTTACTTACCTCGATGGTAAAATTTTTGACAACAATCAACTTTTGTATCAATAATTTGATGGCTAGAGTTTTGAATGATGTAATTTGAATATAAACGTCGGATCTTTTGTCAAACTGACATGGTAGACTCATCTCGGTTCGAAGCCCACGTGGACAAAACAACATATACGCTGGTTCATAGGTTGAATAGACGTGTATAAATTGCAAACAAAAATGTCAGTTTGAGGGGAACATTGCTTAATATTTATGGTAAGACAAAGGATGGAGTTTATCTTCGATTAGATTTGTGTGGAAAGAATAGGCCCCTATGGTTAATGGAAAATGAACTTTTTTATTACTTGCTAGCTACACATTATCCAAGCAAGAGAAGAGAAGAGACTCTACCAAAACTTTTGTAGAATCTTTCTTATTTTATTTGAAAATATGATGACATTTTTTAAATTTAATACAGATTTATGGACCCATTTGACCAGTACTCTATCCCAGATTATAAGCCTTCGTGAAATGATGAGGCCAGTCATAACCTTGTGGAAAATATGGCAGTGGGCGCAGATGGGAATATATGGATGACATGCAAATGAGGGAGTAGAGAACCTTGTGGAAAATATTGTGAGTATTTACATAAAATTATTTCCTTACTCGATGTACAATATTTTGAATCTTAATATATTTTATAGAATGAGCTATGAAGAAGGCGCAATAAGGATCACTTGATGCTTTGCCACCAAATCATATACTTACACAGGCTTTGGGGACTGATGAGTTTGGCGGTTGGCTTAAAGGGAAGGGAAAAAGTTACTTTATGAGAAACTATTTCCATAAATGGAGAGAAACTTCACAAAGAAAGAATACTGTCAATGAGAAAAGGCTTAATAAGCTAGAGCAAGCTTTCAGCGAAGTTTTGGCGATCCTTCAAAGCACATGAAGCACATATAAGGTAGGTAAGTGGATGCATTCTTAAGTTACAGCCTAAAATTCATACACCTAGGGAGGCTTCTCAAGCTCTTCTCACATTAGGACAACGCACATGATAATGCTTATCTTACCAATCTAGGAACCTCATCCGCTCCTATATATGCATGTTATTCTATCTGTTGATCCTTCACCTTTGATACATCTAAAGATATAATAACAACAATATTCCTATAACAACCCGTACCACGAAAATACCAAAATTTTCAATTTTGACAAAGTTGATCTAGTTGACTATGTTGGTTCAAGATCTGACATATAGTGTGGTCAAGATTTGATTTTGAATTTGTTATTGTTGCATAGGGCTCACTATACAACTTCATGGATTGGCACAATTCCAAGCGATGGTTTGAAAATTATGATCAAAAGAACTTCAAAGACATTTTTCTCTTTAGCAATTTAAGTCCCATTTATTAGAAAACTGCTATATTTTCAAAAAAACAGCCCATTTCATTTTCTCTTACTCGGTCCCAAAACAAACACATGCACAACTTCTCCAGTCTAGAATTGGCCAATTCTCGGCTATATTCTACCATCCCACCGCCTGAAATCAAAGCCAATAACACTTCACCCCAAGAAACCACGGAGAACCCATTGCTTTGCAAGGAAAGTCAAAGGAAACTGGAGACTCATTTTCTTTTTATCGCCGAAATCTGACGAGATTCAAGTCTGGAAGTAGTCCCTCCCCTGGCCTATTTTGGACTTATTACCCATTTCAAGAGCTTCTGGTTGATATATAAATTTCTAGCTAATTTTGAATTTCAAGGATTTACCCAAAATTGAGCTAGGATTTGAGTTCTTGGATTTTGATCATCTACGATGAAGTTTAATATTTATAAATGTGTGTATGTTTTACAAGTATATATATAATGTTTTGAACGGTGTTGATATATGGTTTATGTACAAGAGCATATTTTGATTATTAAGAGGTTGTTNGATATATGGTTTATATACGAGAGCATATTTTGATTATTAAGAGGTTGTTGTTAAATTAAATGAGCTGGATAATTTCGTTTTAGATGTATATTTTGAAAATTTGATTGGATAAATATAAATATTTATATATATAAATATACAAGATTGTGAACTTAGGATGGATTCAATTCTAAACTGATGCTTGAAATTTAATGATTTTATATGATATTGTATATAATCATGGTTTTGAAATTGGTAGATATTCTTAAGTAATGGAATTTAGATTTTCATTTTAATAGGGGAAGTGTTCGATTTTGGTGATTATATTTGTAATTATGTTTGAGAATTTGTATTAGACTTACGTGTTTTATGGGTTTATTAGTTGACCTATAAAGGTCTTGGAAAAATTATAAGTAATTATGAATTTGACTATGGATTAATGTAAGTTGAACTTGCATGGTTTATGATAGGCATAAAATGTTAATATTTTTATGCCACTTTTGATATTGAATTTAATCTAGTTTATGATTGTTGATGAAAAATACTTAAAAACTGTATTTTTCTATTTTTCAGTAAAAGAAAGACAAAGGCTGGAATTACCGTATTTCTGCGCAACATTTACTGAGAAAATAATATCTGGAGCCACACTTAGAATTTTTGTGCGATTCTAGTTGATAATGATTCCTGATTCAATATTCTTCAATTATGAAAATTTTCATTGCAAATGGTTTGGCCAATCAGTGCCAGTTTGATTTACAAATTCAACAAATTCATCAGCTGGGCAGATTTACACTGTCTTGGGAAAATGAGGATTTGAGTGTCTTCCTGATGTCCAAATTGTACGATCAATATATTCCTGGAAAGCTAAGACAAAGACCTAACATTTTCAACAAAAATAAATGGATTCAGAGTTCATTTGGTCACCCAAAGTGTACTTGGAATCTTTATTTTCTCCTTTCTTTAATCATTGTATTGCAAACTCTAAGTGTTGAATGAATACAAGGGTTATTGTATTTTCTTTCTTGCTGCCTTCATGTACATTTCAATTGCTCTCATTTAACGTTCATGTAATTTATAAGTCCTTTACTTATGGATTTTATGTTGCTAGCTTAAATATCACATACATACTTTATTAGTTGATGTGATTTGTATACTTGCAAGATTATTGATCACCATAGCATGTTTTTGGTGTCAGTACTGGGGAATAGTTTTTTCTTAATATTATAAGAACTAGGTTTAATGGTATTTTAAACATTTGCTTTTGTTTTCTTTAAATTCGGTTATGTAAATTGCATGCTAGGTTTAATTTTCTTTTCATTTTTAGCCTACTTGCATTCAAATAAGTTTCATTTGGTGTTATCTAAATTTTATTTGGTATTTTTATTATAATCGGCCTTTTTTTTAAATTTTTTTTTATTCATTGTTTTTATTTGTGTTTAATATTTTCTTTTGTTTTTGCATATTGGAATTGTGCTTGATTTGGAGTTCGAGCTGCTGGAAATTAAAGATTTAATCTCCTCAAAGTCAAGGCAAAAATCTACTGGCAAGCAAAAGAAAGATAAGTTAGGGTGGAGGTGATCATTCAAGTATGGATTGCCAAGGGAGGTGTCTTTTTGCTCATGAAGATTCATATCTAGGATGGACAAGCTAGTCACATCCATTATGGCTAGAAAGTGATATTCAAATGGAGCAAGATCAATTCCAAGGTCCAACACGAGTTCAATACTTCATTAATAAGAGCTTTTCATGGAATGAAAATCTTCCTATTACCAAGAGAGGTCACCTTTGGATGAAGCTATGGAACAATTGCAAGCATGTGGTCATGAAACTTTAGAAGCTACAAAGGCACTTCATTAACCTTAACCAAGGAAGTCACTTTTGGAGAAGACTATTGAGAGGCTCAAAGAAGAAACTTATGAAGTTTGTGCATCAATTTGGAAAATGGAGAAAGACAATGCATCTTTACTTAAGAACATGGAACATGACATTAAAAAAATACTTTCTCAAAGGAAACAATGAGACTTACAAAATTACATGGAGATCGAAGGTGAACTTTTAACCACAAGTTGAATTTTCAAAAGCTCAAGAGGCATACACCAGTCACCATCAAAGACATTGAAACAATTGCGATTGTGCCTAGTGAAGTCCAACCCGAGGCTTCTATGAAAGTTCAATTCGAACCATTCATCCAAGTGGAACCACATTTAGTGCATGGTGTTAAGAACTTAAATGGGATTCAAGATTATGTGCAATTATCGCATCCAAAGCTTGAAAACTATTTTGAGAATGATATCATTTACATCTTTAGTCTAGATTTAAGACCTAAGGAGTCAATCTAATGACTCTAAAGAAGCGCTCTTGGGATGCATCCCAAGGATTTTAATTTTTATGTATCTTTCAATTTTTTTTTGTTTTTAGTCTAATTTTCATTTAAATTAATTTTTGTTTTGTTTTTGTTTTTGTAGGTTAATAAGGATTTTTATCCAATAATTCAAGCAAAAAGTGAAGAAAAAAGAAGAGAAAAAATTTCAAGAACCATCCTTGGGCATGTTCTCAGGTTTGGCAGTTTTTAAAGAGAAATTTCTCAACTTTTTCTCATTTGGTTTGATATTTTATGTCTTCTAGTTTGTTTGTGTGTTAGGTGTGTCTTTATGTCAAAGAAAAATGAAGAAATATTTTTATTTTTTGAGTTGAAGGAAGTGAAAAGCTTGCTGGAAATTTGACAAAAGTTTGCTTAATTTTTGCTTTGGAGCATTTTGTGTCACCTAGTTGCATGGACGCATGACACAATGTGAAGGATCATATGGTGTGGATACATACCAAGTCTCCAATTGCAAAATTGCAAGTGTTTTGGTACAACTCAAATTTCTAGTGAAGTTTTTTAAACTTAATTTTTATTTTGCTTCTATAAACATTATTTTGTTTTCTTAATATCATATTAGTTAGGTGTTCGAAGAAGCTTAAAGTTCATAAATGGAAGGGTTTGTACCTTAGACAAAGAAAAAGTTGATGGAAGAATTGAATAAATTATAGATAGCTGCTTGTTGTTCAATCTACCCCTATGCCTCTCAAATTTGGACTCCAAAGGGGAACATTTTCCCTTTCTTCTACGTTTTACTTGCTTTCCTATTCTTCAAAACATTGAGGAAAATGTTAATTTAAGTTTCTTTAATGAACTTCAATGGTTGAAGTTTCGCCTTGTTAGTTTTATTATGTGTTTAATTATTGCATCCACATTGAGTTTAGGTAGTGAAATTTTGAATCAAATTTTTCAATAAATAAATAATTAAGGGTTTGTTTGTTAACCCATTCAGTTTTGATTTTTAGTTTTTAGTTTTTGTTTATGATTTATGGTTTATGGTTTATAGTTTATAGTTTTTGTTTATAGTTTCTAGTTTTTGGTTTTTGGTTTGTGGTTTGTGGTTTTTAGTTTATGTTTTTGTTAAAAGGAAAAACCTAAAAAACAACAACTATTTTTGATTTTTTTTAAAAAAATAATTATTTTTGGTAACCATTATTTTTTTGTATTTTTTTAAAACTTTACAAATAAATTTAAACAGGTTTCAGCTCGATTTCCAACCCGACTCTGCTGGTCTCGAGTTTCAGGCCCAACCGGGGAGTCCTGGGTTCTGGCCCCACCAGGAAGCCCCGGGTTTCAGCCTCGACTGAGAGGACTTAGGTTCTAGCCCGACCTGGGAGGACCTAGGTACTAGCCCGACTGGGCAGTCCAGGGTTCCAGCCCTGACCCAGGCAGTCCTAGGTTCCAGCCTCGACCCTGGCAGTCCCGGGTTCTGGCCAGGCCATGGGGTCCTGGGTTCTGGCCTGACCGGGCGGTCCTAGGTTCCGTCCCTGTCCCAAACAATCCCGGGTTCTAGCCAAACCGGGTAGTCCCGGGTATTGGCCCTGACCCAGTGGTCCCTGGTTTCGGACTTGACCGGGTGGTCCTGGGTTCCGGCCAGACCCTGGTAGCCCCGGGTTCTGGCCTCGTCTGGGCGGTCACGGATTCCAACTCAACAAAGAGGTCCCAAGTTCAAGCCCTTACCGGGCAGTCCCGGGTTTCGGTCCCAATTGTGCTATCCTGGCTTCTTACCTGACCAGGCGATCCCAAGCTTTGGCCCCAACTGGGGCAGTCTCGGCCACATCTGGACTGTGCCAATATTGGCGGTCTTAGTTTCAAACCTTATTCGAGTTGTCTTGTATTTTGACATCGTAAAGGACCAAAAAAAAAATTAAAAACTGAAAATGAAAATGACTTTTTAACGTTTTTGGTTTGTTAAAGAAAAGTGAAAATGGTTTTTGTTTTTAAAAAAATGAAAATGGTTATCAAACGCATTTTTTTTTTGGTTTTTCAAAAACAAAAATGAAAATGGTTATCAAAAGCATTTTCATTTTTGGTTGTCAAAAAATTCAAAAACAAAAACCAAAAACCATAAATGAATGTGTTATCAAATAGATTAAAAATTTTCAAAAATAATAAGAATTAAAAAATAAGGTTGTTGATCGTGAGTTTTGGTAGAGATTTTGAATGTTTTTGTATGTTTTTGTCCTTTTTAAGAGATTTGGCAATATGATTGGCTTGATCTTTAATTTAATTATTGTCGATATAAACTGGTTTGTTAATTTGGTTGATTTGCTTTGCTAGGGTTTGGTCTGCTACCGCTAATATGTTTGGCCAGGGTTTGAGGCTTTGCCAGTGTTTGAGGTATTCTTTCTCAAGAGGTTAGTAGTAGTTTTAGCCACTAGGGGTTATGCTTTTTGGTTGTGGTTACGTTTGTGGCGTTTTGGCTAGTCGTGGGGTTAGGGTTCATGTGGAGTTTGTTGTACCTTTCAAAATCGGTGAAACACAAGGTTTGGAGACCTCGATTGTGGACGCAACTACTTTGATGATGTTTACAGCTTCTACAAGTTTGGAGAAGGAAATTCTAGGTACCCTTTTGGAGGCTAAGGGTTTGGAGAAATATAAGTTTTTGGGTTTTAAGGAATGAAAAGGAGAAGGCTCCTAGAATGACTACAGGTACTGCATGTAAGATTTTTGCATTCTCAGATCATGATACTCAAGGTACATTACCAAATAAGGCTAGGGAAACGAAGAAGTTATCTTATGCATAGGTTGTGAGAAAGTGGTTGAGCCGATGCCAACTTCTGTGGTGGTTACTCATCATGGTAGTGTAGTAACAATTTTGGTAAGTTAATAAGCACTGGAAGATAGGTTGAACCTCTGCCAACATTTTTTGATAGCTTGGGTTATCTTTGACCATAGAGATAAGCCATGGAAGGTAGAAGAGTTGAAAGAGTAGCTTTTGGGAATCTAGGGTATAAGCAATAGGTCACTTCCATGTTTCGTTCCACTCTACTGAGGATAAGGATGCTGTTTGGGCTGTAGTGATGCTTAAGCTAGGCATTTTGCGTCTTCATGAATGGACAATGAATTTCAATCCTATGGTTCAAAAGGCTTCAAAAGTTCAAGTCTGGGTTGGTCTTTATGGTCAAAATTGGGTTTTTTGGCATCAGCATATGTTATCGGATATTGCTCAAGTAATAGTTAATCCTTTGAAGTTTGATAGAACTACTATGCAAGGGGATTTTGGTCATTATGCCATAATTTTTATGGACATGGATCTTGCTATGGCCTTGCCGAATTTTGTTTATCTTGAGGTGGATGTTTTAGATCATGAGATTGAGGTTCATTATGAGAATCTACCTATGTTTTGCTCAGCATGCAAAAATATTGGCCACTCATTATCAATATGTCATCTTTAGGAGAAGCAACGTGACAAGGTGTCGGTTCAAAATCTTAAACCACCACAAGAGAGTTTGAATTCAGAACAGTCAAAGGTTAAGAGGGCTATGTTTATGAAACTTGGGTGGCTACATCTTCTGGTGTTATTAAAGCTTTAAATGCTTTTCAGGTCTTAAAGGAGGTTGGATGTAAAGAGTCTCATTTGGGTGGCCAGTTGCTTGAGAAACTAGAGGTTGAGGGGTTTTTGAGATTTAAAAGTGCTAGTATGGAAGAGCTTAATGTTTCAGCTTTTGAAATGGCTATGGTTCGTTAGGAGACTTTCGGTTTGAGGTTGTTAAGGGATCTCAGGGAGCTTCAAAGGGTCCTTTGGGTGGTGTTTCAGTCATTTGGGTGGATGAGGTTAAGGCTCAAGATAAGAATGAAGCTCATTTGGATAGGCATGTGGTGATAAATACAGTTGATTTGGTTGAGGAAAGGGTGGTTTCTCTGCTAGATTCCAAGCCTGTATCATCTGCGGATGATCCTGAGAAACAATTGGCTATTATGGCAACTGAGAATGGTACGAAAGTTCCTTGGAAAGAAATTAAGCGTAAATTAGGTAGACTGATTGTGGATATTAGGTAAACTGACGAAGGAAGAGCAGTCTAGACTGCTCCAGAGCCAACATTCAGCGGTGGCGAAGCCCATATGATCCTCTAAACAATGATTGCTCTTTATTGGCATTGTAAGGGTATAGGTAATTCTAATATCCTTCTAATTCTTGGTTTCTTTCAAGGTTTTATTTGTTAACTACTATAAGGCTATTCCTACTCCGAATATATGGATTTTAGTTGACAAATCTATACTGGATGTTTTGGTGGTGAGTGTGGAGTCTCAACAGGTCACCTTGAGGTTTATGTTTGGTAATGATGTGCATTTTTTCAATTTTGTGCATGGTAATGTTTTATATAGGAGTAGAAAAGAATTATGGTTATCTTTGGTCACTTTGCGGGATATTTGATTGGGTAATTGGTTGGTTGTTGGTGATTTTCATGTAGTGATGGTTTCTCATGAGAAAACATGGCGTTGCATATTTCATGTGATGAGTTTCAGGATGTGGTTGAGAAGGTGAACCTTTTTATTGTCAGGACCAAAGGTTTTTTCCATACTTAGGCTGGTGGGGAATGGCTAGTTATGTGGAGTGTAAGTTAGACTGTTTGTTATGTTCCCAACTTTTAGGATGAGGTTTCTTGTATGGCTTTGGCTAGTTACTGTTCGGATCATAATCTTTTAGTCGTTTCTTTCACGAAAGATGCTTTGTTGGGTCCTAAATATATTTACTATCTTAATATGTGGTATACTCATACAGAATTTTGCTTATTATTATTGAGAAGGCTTGGAAGATTGATGTTGTTAGCAATCTTATGTTTCGTGTTATTAAAAGATTTAAAGAGGTGAAAGCTGATTTGAAACTTTGGAATGCAACTACTTTTGTTAATGTGCATTAAAAAGGAGTTAAGGCTCATAGCAGTTTGGATTTGGAGTTAAAGCGAGAGGATATGCATTTACGAGAAAACTGTTGTGCTAAATGGTTGTGGGAAGAGGATAAAAACACCAGTTTTTCCCATGCTTTGGTTTGGGGTAGGATGGTTAATTAGTCGTTATCTTCTCTAAATATTGATGGTTCGGTGACTTTTGATAAATGATTAATTAAGAATCATGTAGTGAATTTTATATGGACTTTTTTGCTAAGAATGTGTCTTATAGTCAAGATAATGTAGACTTGGGTCGATTGAGCCCGATTTTTGTTGCTAATTTGGAGAATGAATGCTTGTTGTTATTTTTTTAAATAAGGATGTTTGGGAGGTGGTTTTTGGTTTTAGATCCAAATAGTGCCCTAGTCCTGATGGTTTCCCAGGGTCTTTCTATCGTGCATGTTGGCCGATTATTGAGGATGATGTGGTTGCAGTTATGAATTCTCTTTTTTTTTTTGTCTGGTTGGTTGCATCCGAGTATGAATTCAAATTTCATGGTCTTAATTCTAAAGTCTTCTAATGCTAATACGGTGGATAATTTTAGACCTAATATATTAGGCAATTTTCTCTATAAGATTATTTCCAAGTTAATTGCTGATAGGGTGGCAAAGATTTCTTCTCGCATAATCAACTTGGTTTTGTTAAAGGTAGGCATATGAGGAGTGTATTCTATTGTTTCAGAGTATGTGAATTTGTTGGTCAGGAAGTGCTTGGAGGAAATGTTAGTTTTAAAATTGATATCAATAAGGCTTTTGATACTTTATCTTGGTTTTCTTTGTTATGGGTTTTAAAAGCTTTTGGTTTTTATGACAAATTATGTGCTTGGATTGATAAAATATTTCAATGTTTTCAGTTTTAGATAATAGTATGCCGTATGATTTTTCTTGCATGAGGGGTGTTTGTTAAGGAGATATGCTTTCACCTTTGCTTTGCTGTTTAGCGGAAGAGTTTCTGAGCTATTCCATTTATTTGTTGATCCAAACTGGTTAACTGACTCCAATGTCTGCTACTAGAGAGGTTTCGGCCCTTTTCCATTGGTTTTTTGCCGAGGTACTAAGAGGAATATTGGCTGAATTTCAGATTTGTTTCTTTTGTATGGCAAAATTTCAGGGAAGAATGTTAACTAGAATAAGTCGTATGTTTATTTTGGAAGACTATTCAGGACATGGGTGTGTGATTAAGTACGCTTCCTTTTATTTATTTAGGTGTTCCACTCTTTAAAGGTAAGCTGAAAGTGTTTGTACTTAAACCTATTGCTAATCTTTTGCAGAATTTTGAGTATTGGAATGGTAAATTGTTATCCTATGTGGGTAGATTGTGTTTAATTGATTATGAGATTACTGCTTCTTTTGTTCACTCTTTTATAGTTTGCTGGCCCGTGACTTTGATTACTTATATGAGCCCTTCTATTAGAAACTTCTTTTGGTCTAGTTTGATTTTGATTAGGAAAAGGGTTATAGTGGCTTGGTTTTATTATTGTCTTCCTAAAAAGAATGGGGGTTTGGGGAGCAAAAAATCTGAGGGCTTTTAATGAGTCTTTATTAAGTAAGTTGATTTGGAAAGTTATGACTGTGGATACCCCTATGTTTAAAATTTTCTAGGCTTGGTTCAAAGGTAAGTTAAATAAAGCTTATTACCTTACATCCTATATTTTGACATTTGTGCATTGTATTCAAAAGAATATTATGTCTGATTGTTGTTGGATTATTTGTTCGCTTTCAAAATTGAATTTTTGGCATGACAATTGGTTGGGTAGGTCAATCTTGAGTTACTTTGAGGATAGTTATCTCTAATTTTATTACAGATGATGGTAAGTGGTGGATTACTAAGGAGATACATGAGTTTATTCTGTAGGTTGTTTCATTTATTGAGAAGACTCGAGTTTCAACTTCAGAGGTTGACCATTTGGTGTGGAAACCGGCTAAATGGGGAAGGGTTTCTTGCATGGTTAGTTATTTGCATTTTCTTAGTCCTACATTGGCTCCTTCTTGAGTTGCTTATATTTGGTCAGGTTTTATCCCTCTTTCGTGTTCTTTTCTTTGTTGGAGATTGTTTTTACAACGTCTTCCTGTAGATTATGTTTTGATGTCTAGGGGGTTTCAAATGGTTTCCCATTGTTTTATTTCTAAGAAGGGTTCGGATTCTCTGGATCATGTTTTTGTTTCATGTCCTTATGCTCGTGCTTTATCGAATTTTATTTCTTCTCTTTTAGGGTTTTTGTTAATATTGCTTCTCCTTGTTGATTTTTGAAAAAGCTTTAAAGGTTTAATTAAGCTCGCAGATTTTTAATCTTGATTAGGTGCTACATGTGATTGGTTTTTATGTGATCATATATGTGGGGAATTAGTGTTTGCATGGGAATGTTATTCCTAGGATTGGCGAAGGTTTTATTTATATTGGTAGAGCTATTTAGAAGTCTAATGTCTTAAATGAAGGTTGTATGGACAATTCAGATAGGGACTTGTTGGTTATGAAAAAGAAAAGAGTTTAGGCTTTCCCACCTAAAGCACCAAAAATTATTTCTGTGAATTGGTCTTTTCTTGCTCCTCAGTGGAGTAAAATGAATATGGATGGTGCAGTGCAGGGTTTCCTGGGGCCGGCTAGGGGTGGTGGTATTTTCTACAATATCAAAGTGGTATTTTCTACGCATGCCTTGGAGGTGGCTCATAGGAAGGATTGGAATTATTTGTGGTGGATTTTTTGGCTACCAGTTTGATAAAGTTCCTTAGGAATATCAGGCTCGTTGGTCTTATTGTTTAGCATTTGTTAGAAGAATTAATTTTACAATTACTTATATATATTGGGAAGGTAACAAGATGGCATATATTCTTTCAAAGATGACAGTCATGGATAATGTGGATATTTGTCGGAATTCTCTCCTCGATTTTTATCAATAGCTCATTATGAAGATTTTTTAAGGGGAAGAGTGTGTAGGTCTTGTTAGCTTGGGATTTTTGTGGTTCGATTTTGTTAGTTCTTTGTTTACTTGGTACTCTTTTTCCTATTAGAACTTTTCTCCATGGGGGTTTTTCTTTTGGCAGGTTTTAATGAGGCTAAGTAGATCCTTGTATTTATTTGAGTTTTCACTTTTGTTGTAACTTTTTCTTTTCTCTTTTTATAAAATTTGGATTGCTGATCATTAGGTGGTATGGGGTGCCAACCTAGTTGGGATTCCATTCTCTCTTTGGTCTGTGCAAGTAATCCATTTTAGTTTTTAGGTAATATGATTAGCTTATGATGAGAATATGATTAGAAATGCATTGATTCTTAATTATCGAATTGCATTATGTATGCTTAGATGCCTAAAATATATTCCTATGTTATTTTCTATCAAACATTTTGAGTACAATAATCATTGTTTGTATGATTTAGATTGTTTTGAAAAATATTTACATAAAATATAGTGCATGATTTTGATTGCTTTGTAGAAGATTTATTAATATCATCTTTCTACTCGATCCATAACTTTGTAAGTTTTTTATTCTCATTATTGTCGGCGATGCTTTCGTGCTCTACCATTCTTTGATATGGATATTTGGAGCAACTTGATGTAATAACTTGTAAGTTTGTTTAAGACATGTGTTATCTTTTATGTAATAAGACTTTTTTGTTCACAAATATTGATTTTGTATATATTGTTACCTTTTATGGTATGTTACATATATATTAATTTATTGATACATATAAACATACAAAATATACTCTTTTTATTTCATGTTCTATTGCAACATTTAATTGGGTTTTTAATCAAGCTATTATATGGATTGAGAAATGGAAAAGTCACAGCGAACACTAGATAAAATATCAGAATAGTTTGCTAAAGGTGTAGAGGAATTTCTCCATTTTAGTGCAATGAATGCATGTGATGTGATGTTCGTACGTGAAATGTGGAAATATGGAATTCAATACGATTAAGGATATAAGAGGTCAAATATATTGGAGGATGCAGAAAAACCTTTATATCTAGGTTGTACTAAATTAACCAAGTTATCAGCTTTGGTCAAATTATAAAACTCAAAGGCCAAATATGGACATTCAAACAAAAGTTTTTATATACTGTTTAACTTTTTGTCTGAGATGCTACCGTCTGATTATGTTTTGCTGACATCCATTTACATTGTTAAAAATACTTTGAGTGTATTGAGCTTCAAGAATCAATACACATACGCATGTCCTAAACATTGTATTTTGTTCAGAAAGCAATATGCGAAGCATAGCATATGTTCGAAATGTGGATTGTCTTGGTGGAAAATAAAATTTCAATATGGAACTTTTAGGAGAATTCCAACTAAGGTTTTATGATACTTTCCACATGTACCATGTTATAGAAGAATTTTTGTAGTCGAGAAACAACAAAGAATTTGACATGACACGTAAGAGAGAAAATAGTTCAATTTGGCGAAATGCAACACCCATCAGACTCTCCCGCTTGGAAGTTGGTTGACTATTTATGGCCAGACTTTGCAATAGAAGACAAAAACTTGAGACTTGGGATTTCAACTAACTGGAGCAACCCGACTCAAAGATTGATGTATATTTGCATTCGTGAATTGATGACTTGAAGAACTTGATGGATGAAGGTATTAGAGCCTTTGTTGTTTACCGTCAAGAAGAGTTCACTTTAAATACATTACTACAATGGAAAACACCTTTTGTAAATGGCTGAAACATGGTTACAAAATGAGCTATCTTGGGAGTAGGAAATTTCTTCCTTCAAATCATCTTTACAGAAGGAAAAAAAATCTTTTAACTTGTTACAATAGTTTAGAGTGCCTTTGATACAATGAAAATTTTAACTAAGCTTAGTGAAATCAATTTTGATGAGATGAATAAATGTAAAAAAAAACACGTTGTTCTGGTAGCCGTTGAAAAAAGAAATCACTATTCTTTAAGCTGCAATCCTTGAAACCTCTATATGTTCGGCACAACTTAAATGTCATGCATATTGAGAAAAATGTATGTGAGAGCCTTGTTGGTACGTTGCTTAATAATCCTAGTAAGACAAAGGATGATGTTAATACGAGTAAAGATTTAGTAAAGATGGGTTGCAAATATATAATTGGCCTTTGTGGTTGTTGGAAAATGAACATTTTTACCCCGTGCCTGCTATACAATGTTGAAAGCAGAGAAGATTTTTTTTGTCGAAGTTTGGCACATGTGAACTTTTGAAACTGTTACTCTTTAAATTTTAGGAATCTAGTTTCCAAGGATGATTTGAAGTTGGTGGGAATGAAATCTCATGATTGCCACTTTTTGATACAACAACTATGGCCTCTTGCAATTCGCTCAGTGCTTCCTAAAAACGTGTGACATGCAGTTGCAAGACTTTGTTTTTTT
The DNA here is from genome assembly GCA_003254975.1 of Ochetophila trinervis. NCBI lineage: Eukaryota > Viridiplantae > Streptophyta > Magnoliopsida > Rosales > Rhamnaceae > Ochetophila > Ochetophila trinervis. Next base: position 206,535 of record QANX01003267.1, read on the forward strand.
CTTTAATGCCATTTACTAAAAATTCCATCAATGTTGCAAAGTTGGATGACATAAAAAATGATATTGCAACAACATTGTGATTGTTATAGACGCTTTTCCTACCCTCGTTTATTGATACGATGGTCCATTTAACTGTGCATTTGGTCAGAGAAGTTAGACAGTTTCGGCTAGTACATTTTAGGTAGATGTGCTCTTTTGAAAGATTCATGAGAATACTCAAAAGTTATGTTCGGTATAGAAGTCACCCATCAGGATGTATTGTTGAGAGTTATATTGCTGAAGAAGCAATTGAGTTATGTAGTGAATATCAATAGGTTTAAATGCAATTAGAAACCCTATTAGAAGGTATCAAAAATTTAATAAGAATGAAGATATTGGTGCCACTGTTGGAGGTGGAAAGACATAATCAATTGATCAAGAACTGTGGGAGCAAGATGTCCAAGATGATGAACAATCAGTTGGACATACCTTTCTTTATAATTTTCATACTGTGGATGAGAATATTCACAATGATGAAGCTTGCGATGAAGTTTACACTCGAAATGACTGTGAAGGAATTTGGATAAAAAATTAATTAATTAATTAGATTTGTAATTAATATTATTTGTATATATATATAATCATTTATAAGCTTTTTGAATCATCAAAATACATACATGGATATAGTTTCTAGCTTTTCTTGTCTTAGGTTTTTGGTTTATAATACACAACCATTCAACAAGAAACAAATTTGGCATGTATAGAAGAGTTGCCAACTAGCATCATGCATGCAAAATAGTGTCACCACGTGGCATCACACATGCAAAATAGCATCGCCGCGTGGTGACGTGTATGCACGTAGACATCCCAAATGGGACGCTTTTGACTTAAAGTGTTGCCATTAGTAGACACTTTTGTATTAGTGTTGCCCTTTCCTCTTTATCGTCACTTCCTGCTTCATCTTCCTTTCACTTTCACTTCTCAAAGTCACCTAAACTTCATCTGAAAACTACCGTCAACGAGGAACAACGAACATTAATTTTTTAGTAAGTGTATATGTACATTGTTTTTTCAAGTTGTAAAGAAATTTTTCTGTGCGTTTTTAAGAGTTATATTGTTTATGGTTGGGTGTATTGAAATGTATGTTTCAGTTCCATGGGTGTGCTGATTTTGATGCTTGGTTTCTATGGGTCTTTCGATTTTGATGTTTGTGTTCTATGGGTGTGCAAAACATTTTGTTTGGGTTCCATGGGTATCGATTTTGATGCTTGGGGTTAACATTGATGCCAAAATTTGTAGATTTTGAACAAAGTTTGTGTTTTGACAAACAACGAACAATGTTTGTCAAAATATTTGGCATGTATTTGTGTTGCCGTGGGTTTCATTGGTTGTTTTCCACGCTTTGGAATGTCGTAAGTTTGTTGTGCTTGTGGTTGTCGCGAGTTTGCTGCTCATTGAGTTGTTGTAATTTTCACTCCATTTTGTTTTTTGTTACATATGGTTATGTAATTATAACTAATTCAATTTTAAGACAACACTTCTATGATATTGAAATAGATAGGACATTAATAAAAATTTAAATTATTCACAATTTTTCGGAAACATTTTAAAAATTAAATAATAGGAGATGCTTTTTAATTGACCATTGATATTCAAATATAAACGACATTAAATTACATTCGAAGCTCAAGATATGTGTGCTGGATGTGTGATGAATTACTTTGTTTTATAATATTTGAAATTATGTTGTTTAATCTAAGGAAATTATTCTAAAAACAAATAGTATTGTGCCAATATGTTTCTATAAAAAAATTTGTAACCATTCCTTTTTTATTTTTGTTGTTGCTAAATTATATTTGAATATTTCATTCAGATTTATGAACCCGTTAAAGAAGGAATATATTTTTTTTTATTTGATGAGGCCAAACCGACTATTACTGTTTCCCAATAGTCATCTAGAGGACCCATACGATGGAACATTTTAGATTAAAAGTAGACCAAACAAATGTGGATTTTGAGTATAATGAAGTTGGGGTCACTATGAACCAACCAACGGTTAAAATGTATATTTTGGAGGGTTGCATAGTCTTAAGCATGGTTTCTGATTACTATGATCAATTAGAAAGTTGTTCCAACAGCATTGAAAGATAACATGCGAGCACAATGAAGGTAATAACAAGTTTCTATTTTCTTCACTATATACATTTATTTTCATTTACATACATATTTACTTTTAATTAATTAAATATGTTTTTTTCTTGTTAAATTTTGTAATTAATCTTATGCAGCGATATTCGAAGAGAGATGACTGTTTTTGGAAAAATAACCTTAAAGATTGTGTGGGATAATTAAGCAAAATTTATATAAGAAGCATACGAAATCGTGATCAATATCGGCATCCACCCAACAAGTACTCTTTCATTACAGAGGAGATGTGGGATGAGTTTGTACAGAGAAGGTGATAAGCCTAAAAATTCCATTATTTTAGCTATCTTTTGAGCTTATTATTTGCTAGTTTGTCTTTATTTCATTAGGAAATTCATTGATTTCTTTTATTTTTTCTTTTGTCGGTGAAAAGAAGAATTTTTGAAAATTCTATAGGGGCAAATCTATAATTTTTAATTTTTTTAGTGCTTAAATATTGGAAATGATGCTAGAATGTGAAAGAGGAGTGAAAAACAAGTTAGATGGTGAAATTTTGTATTTTCGATTTTTAAGTTGAAACTTTCCATATTTAGAAATTTCCATATATAGATTCCCGAAGGCCATCAAAAGTGAAGATTTAAGCAACTATGAGGGTAGAAATGAACTCTGCATATCAAAATTAGTGAAGCCAAGTCATTTCGTGTCAAGTCATCAAGTGCCACATCATCAAGATCCAAATAAAGAAAGTGGCGAGCCAAATTAACGCACATGTGGTACACCCATTAAAATTACCATAATTGGCCAAAGTCAAGCGATAAGTGGAAAGAAGTGACGAAAAGTAATTCCCATGCGCCATGCATAGTGGAATTATGTTAGGGCATGAATGTGGACTCAAAGAAGGCCACATACATTTTTCTTGATCATCAAGTAAATCCATGGATACATGAAAGTTTCCAAATTTGGCCACCTTTGCATCAATGGTATATTGAACACAAAATTTCCATAATTCTTCTCTCATTTTTGGCCAAGACAAAGAATAATAGCCAAAGAAAATTCCAAGATTACCTTTACATCTACTATCTCACCTATGTCTTAACCTTACCTTCCATATTTGATCAAGGTCAAAACTCCCTAATGTCTGCGTCAAGCTCAACTGACAGACCAGAGATACTTCCTCTCCTTAATGTCTGCGTCAAACGCTCAAAAAGGTCCTCAGCTAAGGTCGGCTCGTCAGAGTCTCTCGGCGTGGCCTCTCGAGCTCGTGGTCTACCCCGTCTCGGCGGCATTGCAAAAACAAGTATCTAACAAAATATTAAAACAATGAGAACTTTAGCAGTGGAATAGGGTGCACCGAATGCGCAATTCCCTAGGAAGGTAAACCTATGCTCTGATACCAAGCTGACAGGACCCGCCTCGGAAATCCCTCCAGATTAACCGGAGAGGCCCCGCCTGAGGAAGATTCCACCAAAACCCTTTGGGGCAGCCGACAAGGAGTTCAATAAACAAATAAATAATAAATAGGACAAAAAGTTGATAAGATATGCATTGCAACAAACAACTAGCCGTACTGAAATAAATAACATAAAAGATTAGGGAGAAGGTGGGAATGACAGAATCACTAAATGAGATAACAAAATATAAATGATACAAATCCAATAATAAACAGAATAAAGAGAACATGATTTAATACATAAGAAGAAGTAGTAGCGGAAGTCGAGTGCGATTGCGATATGCGGATGCGATGCCGATGGTAGCTCACGAGGACCTGCAGCTAGGACCTAGGGAACGAAGTTAAAACACAAAACGTGAGATATAAAATCTCTGTGAGTGCTCCTAGGTATCTACAAAATATAAGTTCAGTAGTTAAAATTATTTTCACTCAAACCTCACGTCACTCAGTTGAAAGGTTCCCCGTTTTGAAAATCATTTCGCAAAACCATTGGTTTAATCCCCAAAATCATTGAATCATTATAATACAGTTTGTGGGGCAAAAACGTAATTTAAAACGATCATTGAAAACATGAAATTCTTAAATTCCACAAAAGCCATAATTTTTCTTTAAATCACCAATTTCCACAAAATTGTAAAATATCCAAAATATCAAAATCACCGATAACCATTTAAAACACAAATGCACATTTAGTCTTAAATCATCAATAATTTAAATAAGAATATAATATATTTAATAAGCATAATTTAAATGCGCAAGAAATTTCAATCAAAACAAATCATATGCAATTAAATCATAATAATATATAATCCCAAAATGATTTAGAAAATAAATGCACTAACTGGTCTGACGCGTGCTTCTGCTGGATCTCCAATGCAGCCCTCGAACGTGCACGAACACCTAATAATAATTTACCGAAAAATTCTTTTAATTACCGAAAAACTAACCAAAGGCTCAGAGGAGTCCTCTAAGTCTCCAAATACCAAGATTGCCCTTCAATTTCAGTAATTACCAAAATGCCCTTAGCGGCAAAATCCTCAAAATTTGAATTATTCCGTCTCAAGTCCGATTTCAACAAACTTTATACCGAAACAAAATTGAAGATGCACGGAACGAGAATCTACCTTCAATTTCAAGATTCGTCCTCGCCAATGTTCGGAATTGATCCCGGAAGATCGGACCTCAACTGGAATTGGGCGTTTCCGAATTCGACCAAAATTGGGTCAAATCAACTATACAGCAAGCTTGCCCACGACCCCCGGAACGCATTAGGACGGGAGGTGAGCACTCACTCGCCGCCGGTGGCTCCGCCAGAGAGAAGGAAGATCCGGCCAAAGATTGAGTCCGTTGAGGGTTTTAACGGCGGAGAAAAGGGGAGGGACAACTTGGGTTAGCTTCATCGGCACGAGGGGAAGCTTCCTGGATAGGCGGTGCACCACCACTCACCGGTGGTGGAGCAGATCGGCGACGGCGCGTGGAGCTCGGGTCAGGTGGCGCGTGTGGTGCGTGAGGCGGTCTTCGGAGCTCGAGAAAGTGCAGATCAGGTCGTCGGAGCAGTCTGAATCTCGTGGTGGTGGCTGTGTCGTGCCACTCGCCGGCGATCGGAGTATATCTAGGTGGAAAGGTGGCTGTCGCGGGTGGTTTTTCCGAGACTTCACGGCCTTTTTCCAACTTGATACGGCAGTCTCTGGGGTCAATCTTGGTACCAAAATGTAGATCATCGCACCAGCTTTCCAACGGTACCAAGCACGCTCCCTAACTCCACCAGAACAATGAGATCTGGCTGGCCAAAGGTGGTGTCGCAACAGTGCACGGGCTGCACGAGCTCTCAGTTTTGCTGCAATTTCCGACGATTTGGGTCGTTTCATGGTGAACCACCTGTACAGAGAGGAAGAGGAGGTCGCCGGCTTCGATTTAAGGGTGGTGGTCGGCCAACTCCGGCCACGGTGCGGTGGCTGTCGGCGTGGGAAGGTGGCGCGGTGAAGGTGGGGGAAGGGTCTCGGGTGTGTGCTGGAAAATTCCAGACCTTGGCCGAAAAATTTAAAGATGAAGACAGGGGCAAAATGGTCATTTCCCATCCAAAAATATCAGTCCTTGCCAAATTACCAAAAAGCCCTTCACACTAAAATGACCATAACTTCATGGTCTTAACTCCGAATCAAGCATACTACTAGTCTATGGACTCGTATCGATTAGCTCTACGCAACGGTACCAAAGTCAAAGCCAAAATATAACCACACAAAAAAGTCAACTCTGAGCCCACTCAAGGTCAAACTGATCAAACTTGAAATTTTATTATTTTTCTCAAAACGAGATGTTACATCCTAAGCACAAGGATAATTTTCTTTTGTTTATATTTTGTTTCCATTAGATTTAATGTATATTGGGGTATTGATTCTTTTGTAAAATCTTTGGTTTTTAATATAACGCAACACTCTCTCTCCCACCAATATTGTCTCTAATTTAGCCACCGCACTTTAGACATTTTGGAGTTTTTGGTCAGACTTCCCAGGGGGTCACCCATCCTAGGAATGCTCCAACTGGAACACGCTTAACCCCAAAGTTTTTTCCAATCCTAAAGTCAAACGGTCGGAAAAAACCTTGGTTATTAAGATAGTGCTCACTTTACATTTGAAGCATTACCATTTGACACCCTTCCACACGCAGGTGATGTGGGATTGGACACCGATCTCTGCCTGCCAGTGCCGTGCACCCGCCCACACTTACCCTGGCTCCAAATCCTGGTCGTCACAATCCACCCCATTTAGGGTCTAGCGTCCTCGCTGGCACATTTCCTGCCGAGTACCATTTGTAACGCTACACTCTCTTTCCAACAAATATTGTCTCCAATTTAGCCACCGCACTTCAGACGGTATAAAGTTTATGGTCAGACTTTCCAGAGGGTCACCCATCCTAGGAATGCTCCCACTAGAGCACGCTTAACCCCATAGTTCTTTCCTACCCTGAAGCCAAACGCTCTGAAAATGCATTAGTTATTAAGACAGTGCTCACGTTACATTTGAACCATTACCATTTGATACCCTTCCACACCCGGATGATGTGGGATTGGACACCAATCTCTGCCAGTAAGGTAGCCTGTCAGTGCCCCGCACCCGCCCACACTTACCCAGGCTCCAGATCCTGGTCGTCACATTTAATATAAGAATATTTTCTCTTGCTTTTTTATTAAATCTACTTACGCTATTTTTCTTTCTCATGAGATCTAGCATAAACCACTATTGAATCTTATATTTGCAAAAAAGTTAGTGTTGTTAAACACAAGATCTTCTCCTTTTAATTTCATGCAATTTAATTCCTTGTAATTTACTTTTCTTTTTATTTAAATTCCTTGCAATTTTAATTCCTTTCTCTTTTCTTTTATTGCAAACTTACTTTTATTGCACTTTACTTTTAAGCAATTTAAGTTATATCACTTTTTTTATTGCCTTTTAATTTTCAGCACTTTATTTTTATTGCAATTGTCTTTTTTATTCACAAATCAATTGGCTGCTTAAATATAAATCGAAACTAAGTTTTCTAGTAATTAAGAACTAATCCCTGTGGGTTCTACATCCTGATATTGTTCACTGAATATCCACTTTATTACTTGCAAAAATAAATTGGTGACTTGGGTTTAGCTAGGTTTAAAAAACCAATTAATATGTATTTTTTACCTTAATTACTATTGCATTAATTATTTATGTTTTCTCACTTCATATCTTTAAGGGCTATATGAGTTTTTTTATAGTAAAAAGAAAAAGGCACCGTCGATCCCATTGGTTCGTGATGAATTGCAGGCATGCATGGAAAAGATGGAAAGTGTGCCAAACCAGAAACAAAATTCGTATGTGAGAATATTATGAGTTTTAAGATACTTATGTATAAATTTTTGTATATATTATAAATATATATAAATGTAACGTATATCACTTATAAAATTTGTAGAATATCCTAAGGAACAGTGCACAAGAAGGAAAAATTGAGGCTTTTCTCCCTAGTGATGTTCTTACACAAGCATTGGGGAGCGATGAGTAGTTCACAAGAAAAGCTAATCCCCGAGATCATGAATAAGGTCAATAAGTTGCAATCGATTATTGCTAGGCTAACGAGCATCATTCAGAAGACTAGAAAGTTGAATAAGCTTCGTAAGTTAGAGGTTTTATGCAGTATATAGTTTGATACTCTCACACATATACATTCTTCAGTCAGAGAGGCTTGTCATGCTAATTCTCGTACTCTGGTATCACATAGTCATGATAGTGCACAATACAAGGCCCATGTTACCAATCTAGGGGTTTCACCCACTCAAGTACAATTAGCTCCTCCAGATGCATATCTTTCGCCTTTGATACATCCATAAGAGGTATTATAAAATTTAAATTTAAATTTTATAAATTTATTTTATACAATATTATAACATGCATGTTTGATATTCAGGGCACTGAATGTGATCTTACGAAAGATACGATGGATAATTTAGTGGCATGGGGTACTTTGATGCTTTCAACCAACACAGAGACATGTCATGGTGTTATGTTAAGATCAGACAATGCTAGAGTAAGATTTGACTAAGTGTTTGATCAACTCGCCTCATTATCCACACCATCATTTGATCTCCTAGAATTAGGCCAAGTCGAAAAGGCATTTGTCGCGTGGTCTAAACATCTTATTATTGTACCTTCAAGAGGAGAGGTATGTATGCTAATTAATGCATATATTTTTTTCTTATTTATAAATATATATATATTTATAACTAATAATTTTTTTTTGTTTATCATTATATATACTTGTTGATGCTAATTTGTAGAAAATAATGAAGAAAGCAGCTGCTCAAGATAATACATCGTTAGTGCTTATGATGATACTTTTCAAGATGTTTAATTGTCATCAATAGTTACGAAGACAATATGCCACTTGTAAAAGCATTTGGATGATACTAATGATGGAGATTGTTGGACGGTTCCATTGTTGGAAGGAATATTAGAGTATGAACATGATTTGGTCATTTCGAAGAAGATTTTTACTACATGCAACAAATTTCTGCTGATTGCATTGTGCTATACATAAGGTAAGTACTCCAATTTAGTTTTTATTTTCCTAAGTCAAGTATATACTAACCCATATATTAATGCTTATATATATTTTGACAATATATAGGCACTTGTGAATACGCTTGCTTGGCATAGAAAATGGAGGCATGTTTTGTTTTGTAACAATGCCAATGTTGAAAGGAGAAATCCTACTTAGAGGATGACCAATTTGATGTGAGAATGGGCGGATGCCAAGAAATTTCAACTATGGTTGCTTTCATATTGGTCCAAGTAAGTTTATACGTAACCTAATTTAATTAGATATATAGGTATCTTAACTAAAAAAAATTACTTTATTTTTAATGGGACATTGGATATTAGGTGTTGTTAACCTATATTTAGAAGTTTCATGGATATTTGATTCGTTGTGTCGCCAAACAAAATGTAAGTTATTTAATTATTATTTATAAAAAGTACATATAACTCTTGTAAGTGTAAATTGTAGATACTATATATGCTATATATTTACAGTTCATTGCTTGCTTGGAACATTGGAACGACATATAAAAAAAAGAAGAAGATACGTTGCAATTTACAACGTTAAGTACATTATACATGATTTGTTTTCCATTAACATTTTATTTTTCAAATGTAGAACTACTGTGCAATATAAGAATGGGCTGAAGATAGGCTTTCAATTATTATATAGTATAATTGCCATATATATATATATATGTACAGTCAGGCTACTATCATAATATATTAACATTTTATGTTTCAAATGTAGAATTACTGTGTAGCACAGCAATACAGAATGTGGATACTATGTCATGATAATAATGAAGGATATCATCAGAAGAAATGCAAAGCTAGAAAAATTAAGTGAAATGTAATTACTAATTAACATTAATTTTAATATGACATCTTTTATTTTTGTACTATCCTATAGATTTTTTAAAAATAATTTTTTTTTCTATGATTTGTTCCTTAGTTACATTGTTTCATATGTGCAATATAATAATGAAGTTAACTGGACACAGGATGATGTCAATCAAATTAGAGAAGAATGGGCTAAAGATAGGCTTTCAATTATTATATAGAATAATTGCTATGTATATATATATATACAGTCAGGCTATTATCATGTATACCTGACATTTGTTATGTTCGGGTATGAAATTCAAAGGCTAGGATTAAGTGATAAATAAAAGATAAGAGAGTGGATAAATACTCCATCAAGAGTTTTTAAAATTCTTAATCACTTATCTCTTTATTTATGATTTCATCTTAGCCTTTAGATTCTATACCTGAACATAAAAAATATAAGGTATACCTGATAATAACCGGACTGTATATGTATATATATCAATTAACTATAGCAAATCTATATATAATCATGCTATAAACCCCAATAGCTAGGGATATTATGGAGCTTGACTGTGGGATTTTTTTGTTTTATTTTGGTTTTCCTTTGATTTTATAATATTTGAAATTGTTTGCAACCGTTTTAAACCAAACTGATAAAAAGGAATAACCAAAAATAACATAATACAACCTGTTTTTGTGTTTTTATAGCAATTTTTGATGTCTTGTTTTTCAATTTTGTTTCAAACAGTCTCAAACAATCTCAAATACTATAAAACCAAATAAAAAAATAAAAATACCACAGTCAGGCTCGATATGGTCCCCAACTATTGGGGTTTATAGCAAAATTCTATATAATAATATATTAATTTTGCATGTATATATTATATTGATATTTATATTTTTGTATCTTTTAATTGTTATATGTTACTATATTGTGATTTTTTGTGTACAAATATTAAATTGTTTATTAATTTTAAAAAAGGAAGTAATATTATTATTAAAATGAATTAAAAGAAATTGATCATAGTTAGTAGCGCTATTAAAGTGAAGATTGTTTCCACCAAACGAAGCTTTATAATGTCATTAAAAATAAACATTAGACAAACCAAGGCATCGCTAGTATTTATAATTAGCTACTCTTACATGAATAAAGCATCATAGATTTGGAAATTGTTTCACAAAATCTATCAAAAAATATTACAAACTGTAACCTTTTGGATGCGAAGCATCATGAGAACTATGTCACGGTTTAAAACCAAGCGTCATAAAAAGTAGACAAGGGCATCACTTTAGGAAATTAAGCATTGTCTTTTTCTTTTTTTTAAACAATTCAAACCAAAATGTCATAACTGGCAATGCTTTTGGACTCCAAGCATCACCATTTAGTCACCAATAAAAGTGTTACAATATTTTGGCGGTTTTATGTTTTTTGCCACTAAAACTTAGTTTGGTGACACTTTTGGGACTAAAAGCATTGCCCTACATTGACAGGTGTTTTATAAATCCGTCACTAAATGTAAACAGGGTGATGCTTCTTGTACAATAGTATTACCTTATTTCCTGCTCTTTTTTCTCATGGGTCACAAAGAGCTCAAAAGCATCTATTTAAGTAATTTATTTCCTTTTTCTCAATTGGATGACTATGTATAACACGTCGTTTTTAGTGATACATTTTGGAAAACTTTTGAAGCTTCGTGGCATTTTGAATAGGACGACACTTATTTTACGAACCCATTTTAGCAACACATGATTAGGAGACGCATCCTAAAAGGTTGCCCTATGTATTTTGAGATGCTTTTAAAGTGTCACCTATCAAGCATTTTCGCAAAGTGAGCCTAGGTTATGTGTTGGTTGATTTTGATGCTTATATGGAGGCTAAGGTTTCAATTTCATGATTTGTAATCACAAGTCACATCCCTTTGAAACCTAGTAGAGTAGGTAAAATGTATTTGGCTATTTAAAATTCAAATAATGTGACATAGGATCATAGGTTGCAAAATAGGTCCACAAGGAATGAGCAAATATGGATGAATTTTGGGTTAGTTTTCCTTTGGCTTATTATTTCTTCAAATAGGAGAGATCATTGACTTTGAATATAAGGTTCCAATGGATGAGTTTTGGGCTTGATCACCTCAAGTGTAGCATGGTACTCGTTAGTACAAATCCAAAATTTGGTCATTGGTCCCTGGTCCAAATAAACTCGAAAAATCACTTACATATAGCAAAATAACACGATTTTAGCTTGTTTTTGAAACAAATAGGGAAGAAATTGTCTTGGCTCCGAGAGGAGACACTTTAGCACCGTCGTGGGATATTTTCAGGCTTGAGGAAAATGAAGAAGAAAGGGAATCGGAACCCCCATTAACCCAAGCAAAATGGCACCGTTTGAATTGAAATAACACAAACGGCGACGAATAAGGGGTATAGATGATGCACATTATGCGTCGTGAAAGGTGTATAGACGACGCACATTGTGCGTTGTCGTTGGCCACTAATAACGACACACAATGTGGGTCGTCCTTGGTCACTATTTATGTCGTACTTTGTTTGTCATTTTTGGCACCCTAAACGGTGCCATTTTTTTAATGTCGATGGTCTTGACAATCATGTTTTATGTTTTTAGACGACGTTGAAAAATCGTCATCTTAAATGGCCACATTGGCGCCACATAGATTTTATGACAGGACCAGCCCCGGAAATCCCTCCGGATTTCCCGGAGAGGCCCCGTCTGAGGAAGATTCCACCAGAACCCCTCGGGGCAACCGACAGAATCCTCATCCGAAAGGGAATAATAATCAAATAAACAAATAAACAATAATGGGACGAATAGTAAATAAGATATGAATGAAAAGTAGATAAAATAAGCACCACAATAAATCAACGAGTCATAATGAATAAATAAGAAACAATGTATGAAGTAGGTGGGAATGACAGAGCCACTAAGAGTGATAGACAAAAATATAAATGATACAAATCCAACATGAACAGAATAAGATCAGAGTCTAATACATAAGAAGAAGTAATAAACAGATGCGATGCCGATGCGAAATGCCGATGGTAGTCCACGGAAACCTGCAACTAGGACCTAGGGAACGAAGTAAAAATAACAAAACGTGAGATATAAATATCTCCGTGAGTGCTCCTAGATAACTACAAAATACAATTTCAGCCGTTAAAACCTTTACACTCAAACCTCACGTCACTCAGTTGAAAGGTTCCCCGTTTTGAAAATCATTTCGCAAAACCCTCGGTTTACCCCAAATCATTAAATCAATAAAAACGGTTTAGGGGCGAAAACGTAATTTAAAACAATTATCGAAATCACGTACCAAACACTAAAAACGTAAATGAAATCCATAATAATTAATTGATGGTCAAACACAATTTCATAAACGATCAAGCAAATGGGTCAAAATCTGAAACCAAAGGCCATAGGCCACAATCCATAAAATCAAACCATCAATTTAAAATCAGAAACCAACCAATATAAAACCAAATCGGTATAAACTCAGCAAACAACAATTATAAAACCCAACCAGTATAAATCAGCAATCAATATAAAACCAAATCCGGTATAAAATCCGCAATGAATCAGAACCATCATAAAACCAACCGGTACCACAGCATATATCGTGCCGTGTGACCCTCAGCGTCCTGACGGCGTCACAGGCGGGGGAGGGGGGCTCAGTCATCACAACGAATCGGCGTCCCAAATCCGTCATGGCAGGATCCTCATCATCTCTCTCTCGACACGTGTCCGCAGCAGAGGATGGCATATATAATAATAATAATAATAATAATAGCGCGCATAGAACTCATATAACTCGGTACATCTCGATACAGTGTGGTACTCCTCAAAATCATTTATAAAATCATCCATGATATCATCAATTTTTCAAATTCTTTATTTTTAAAACCATTTTGCAAATCCTTTTATTTTTAAACAATTTTCCAAAATCTTCTATTTAACAGAATTTATGAAAGCAACAAATATATCGAATATTAAAAATTTGCCCCAAAATTTTCTTAAATTCCACAAAGTCACAATTTTTCTTTAAAATCACCAAATTTCCACAATATCTTAAATTCTCCAAAACATTTCAAAGTCGCTAAACAACCAATTAAAACACAAATTTCATAAATATTCCAATAAATATGAAATCTATCAAATCATAAAATCAACTCATGCAAATATTTAAATCATCATAAAACATATTTAATATTCTTAATTTAAATGCACAAGAAAATTTAATCAAAACAAATTAATATAAATGAAATCGAATATAGCATATATTCCCAAATGATTTAGAAAATAAATGCACTCACTGGTTTGACGCGTGCTCTTGCTGGATCTCCGGTCCAGCCCTCGAACGAGCACGAGCACCTAAAAATAATTTACCGAAAAATCTTTTAATTATCAAAAACTATCCAAAGGCTCAAAGGAGTCCTCTAAGTCTCAAACTACAAGATTAAAACACTAAATACTAAGATTGCCCAACATTTTCAGTAATTACGAAAATATCCCAATATTTTCGAAAATTACAAAAATGCCCTTAATCGGCAAAAATCCCTAAATTCAATGGATTTTTCCGTTTCAAGTCCGATTTCAACAAACTTTATACCGAAACGAAATTGAAGATGCAAGGAACGAGAAACTACCTTCAATTTCAAGATTCGTTGTAGCAATTGATCGGAATCGATCCCGGAAGATCGGACCTCAACCGGAATTGGGCGTTTCCAAATCCGACCGAAATTGGGTCAAATTGACTGGACAGCAAGCTTGCCCACGACCCCCGGAACGCGTTGGGACGGGAGGTGAGCAACCACTCGCCGGCGGTGGAGCAAAACGGCGGCGGCGCGTGAGGCTCGGTCACGGCGGCGCGTGGGCGGCGCGTGGGGCGCGTGTGGTGGTCGTCGGAGCTCGGGAAAGTGCAGATCTGGTCGCCGGTGTGTTCTAAGTCTGATGGTGGTGGCTGTGTCGTCCCACTCGCCGGCGATCGGAGTAGATCTAGCCGGAAAGGTGACTGCCTCGGGGTGGTTTTTCTGAGACTTTGTGGCGGTTTTCCGGCGTGATCCGGCGGTTTCCGACGTCAAACTCGGTACCAAAATGTAGATCGTCGCACCAGCTTTCCAACGGTACCAAGCACTCCGATTATTCTTATCAATCGCCACAGAGTTAGTTTTCGTTTTTAGGGTTAGTTTTCAACCTCAGGATTACTTTCTTAATATTTAATGGTTTAGATTGATTCTTGATCTAACCCTAGTCCTCATATAAAGGGGGATCAATTCTGTTGTAAGACAGATTTGAGTTTTTAATCAATTGAGAGAATTAATTTTTCTATTGCTCCCAGGAGTGTTCTTGAAAGGTGAGGAATCAATTTCTTCTTCTTGTTGCATTAGGAGTTGAATTATCTTATCAAAGTAGAAATACTTTGTGGCGATTATTCTTCTCTTTCCCTAGCCTTTTAATCTACTTTTTTAGATACAAGTTATCTAAGGGTTTGGTAGGGCGGGTTCTTGTATCTTGGAGTTCCGCATCAATTGGTATCAGAGCATTGGTTGAGATAAGTACCTATCTATCTTTGTTTTCAATTTCTTTGTGTTATTTGTTCATAATACTTTGATTCCCAAAAGAAAAAAAAATTTGTGTTTGATCCGTGCGTCTTTTTTTTTTTATCTTGTTGATTTGGAGTTTTTTTTTTATTCAAAGAAGAGAACAAGTAAAAAAAAAAAGAAACCCTAATCTCACTACAGGCGCCTGGGGTTGCACCTTGGGTCACACCTGGGCAAGTCTGTCCGCAAGGCATCCCTAAAAAAATTAAAAATAAAAATAAAAAAATAAAAAAAAAATTAGAATTTTGTTTTATTTTCTTTTTCTTTTATGCTTAGGGTAATATTTGCTTTCCATTACTTTAATTCTTATTTTTTTTTGCTTTTCTTTTGATCTACTTTCTTTCTTTGGTTAGGTTTTGAGATTGTGATAATTTTTTTTTCTTGCTTTGATTTGTTGTGTTTAACTTTAAAGTGCAACTTGATTCTAGAGATTGTGAGTGGTAAAAGGCTTGAGAGGTGAGCACATTGAGGGTAAAAGCCAAAATTTTGTGAAACACGAGCGTAGTTACCATTAAAAAAAAGTGAAACACATGAGGGAGAGAAGTAAGGATTTTCTTTTACTAATCTTGTCTTGTAGAAATTAAGATGTCAAGAAGAAAAGAAAAAGAAGCCTCTCATTATGAGGAAGAGCTCGAGAAGGAGATGACACCGGACATGAAGCTCTTTTACAAAGCCTTCAAAGGAGAATTTCGGAGGTTGAACAAGAAGATGGATAAGCTAAATGAGAAGGTAAGTGAAGTCTTTTTAACCGCCACAAATAACCCAAAGAAAGATGGGCCGCGAACTAGATATATAGAGCCATCGAGTTCCGAGGATAATGAAGTCTCAAATCAATCCATGAGGAGACGTCCAAGGAGGTATGAACCAAGAGCTTGGAGACATGAGCATATTCAAAAGAAAGTCACACTTGCACCTTTATCTCCAATGGAGGTGTATTTTGAACAATTGAAATTATCCAAAAGTTCATATGGGGATTTGGGAAGTGAGACAAATAAAAAATTTGAGTGTAAAGAGGCCAAAAGTGAAAATAATATAAATAAAGGCCCAATGGTGAGTGATTGCACTAGTAAGAAAAATAAAGAGGAAAGTTCAATAAAAAAAATTGAGATGAGTGAAAAGAAAAAGAGTTTTAATGCAAAATAGAGAGAACTTTGCAGTGCATTCTTAGGCAAGAAAGCAGTATTATTAGTGAGGTTTTGAGAAGTTTTGCTTTCTGAAACTAACCTTAACCTCGATTTGCCTAGTGTTTTTGTCTCTCTTATTGCAAGACTTTTATGAGAAATCAAAATTGGGTGGAGTGCCTAGAACTATTAAATATGATAGGGATGTGGAATTTTTGAGGCCTTCTGGGAATGTTTTATGTGATGACACGTGGAGGATATTCAAACCAGGAGATTGGGTTTGGGTATATTTAAGGAAGAAAAGGTTTTTCAACCTTAGGAAGTCTAAGTTGGATGCTAGAGACAATTGACCGTTTCAAGTGCTTGAAAGAGTGAAGGACAATGCATATAAAATCGCCCTTCAGGGTGAGTACAATGAGTGCACTATTTTTAAAGTTTATGATATTTTTCCTTTCGATATGGATTCATATTCGAGGACGAATCTTTTTGAAGAGGAAGGGAATGATGCGGGCATCATAGAGTCATATTCTAGCATTGAAGCAAAAGATGATGACATCATCTTACCTAGTAAACCAGTGATGCGTTCTCGAGTTAAGAAGATCAAAGAGAGAATGCTTGGATTTGTGAAGAGAATTATGGATAAAGATCTATTCAAGTTTCCAAATGACTTGAACATTTTTCTGAGGCTTAATGATCATTTAAGCATGATGTCCAAGCAAGGGATAAAGGTGGTAATGATGCTCGAGAGTTGCGGAGACGAAACAGCGTCATTTTAAAAATAAACAACTTAGAATGGCAGTTTCGTAATTTAGCTATTTTCGGATTATAATAACAGTTTTGTAATTTTTGCTATTTTTCGTTTTTAGGGTTAGTTTCAACCTTAGGATTACTTTCTTAATATTTAATTGTTTAGATTGATTCTTTATCTAACCCTAGTCCTTATATAAAGGGGGATCAATTCTTTTGTTAGACAGATTTGAGTTTTTAATCAATTGAGAGAATTAATTTTCCTATTGCTCCCAGGAGTGTTTTTGCAAGGTGAGGAATCAATTTCTTCTTGTTGTTGCATTAGGAGTTGAATTATCTTATCAAAGTAGAAATACTTTGTGGCGATTATTCTTCTCATTCCCTAGCCTTCTAATCCACGTTTTTAGATATAAGTTATCTAAGGGTTTGGTAGGGCGGCTTCTTGTTTCCATTTACTGTTCAATATTTCTTGTATGTTTGGGGTTTCAGATTCTTTAATCTTGGGGTTCAGCATCAATTGGTATCAGAGCATTGGTTGAGATAAGTACCTATCTATCTTTGTTTTCAATTTCTTTGTGTTCTTCGTTCATAATACTTTGATTCCCAAAAGAAAAAAAAATTGTGTTTGATCCGTGCGTTTTTTTTTTATCTTGTTCATTTAGGGGTTTTTTTTTTATTCAAAAAAGAGAACAAGTACAAAAAAAACCCCCTAATCGCACTACAGGCGCCTGGGGTTGCACCTTGGGTCACACCTTGGCAGGTCTGTCCGCAAGGCATCCCTTAAAAAAAAATACAAAATCTGAATTTTGTTTTATTTTCTTTTTCTTTTTTGCTTAGGGAAATATTTGCTTTCCATTACTTTAATTCTTATTTTTTTGCTTTTCTTTTGATCTACTTTCTTTCTTTGGTTAGGTTTTGAGATTGTGATAATTGTTTTTCTTACTTTGATTTGTTGTGTTTAACTCTAAAGTGCAACTTGATTCTAGAGATTATGAGTGGTAAAAGGCTTGAATAGTGAGCACATTGAGGGTAAAAGCCAAAATTGTGTGAAACACAAGCGTAGTTACCATTAAAAAGAGTGAAACACGTGAGGGAGAGAAGTAAGGATTTTCGTTTGACTAATCTTGTCTTGTAGAAACTAAGATGTCAACAAGAAAAGGAAAAGAAGCTCATTATGAGGAAGAGCTCGAAAATGAGATGACATCGGACATGAAGCTTTTTTACAAAGCCTTCAAAGGAGAATTTTGGAGGTTGAACAAGAAGATGGATAAGCTAAATGATAAGGTAAGTGAAGTCTTTTTGACCGCACCTCCAAAGAGGGAGGAACCAAGAGCTTGGAGACATGAGCATAATGAAAAGAAAGTCACACTTGCACCTTTATCTCCAATGGAGGTGTATCTTGAACAATTGAAATTATCCAAAAGTTCATATGGGGATTTGGGAAGTGAGACAAATAAAAAACTTGAGTGTAAAGAGGCCAAAATTGAAAATAATATAAATAAAGGTCCAATGGTGAGTGATTGCACTAATAAGAAAAATAAAGAGGAAAGTGCAATAGAAAAAAGCGAGATGAGTGAAAAGAAAAAGAGTTTTAATGAAAAAGAGAGAGAAGTCAATAGTGCATTCTTAAGCAAGAAAACAATATTATTAGTGAAGTTTCGAGAAGTTTTGCTTTGAGAAACTAACCTTAACCCCAATTTGCCTAGTGTTTTTATCTCTTTATTGCAGGAGTTTGATGTGAAATCAAAATTGCATGGCGTGCCTAGAAGTATTAAATATGATAACGATGAGGAATTTTTGAGTTCTTTTGGAAAAGTTTTATGCGATGACACGTGGAGGATATTCAAACCAGGAGATTTGGATTGGGTATATTTAAGGAAGAAAAGGTTTCCTAACCTTAGGAAATCAAAGTTCAATGATATAGGAGATAAACCATTTCAAGTGCCTGAAAGCGTCAATGACAACGCATACAAAATTTCCCTTCAGGGGGAGTACAATGAGTCCGCTATTTTCAATGTTTATGATATTTTTGCTTCCATAAGGATTCAGATTCGAGGACGAATCTTTTTGAAGAGGAAGGGAATGATGCGGGCATCATAGAGTCATATTCTAGCATTGAAACAAAAGATGATGACATCATCTTACCTAGTAAACCAGTGACGCGTTCTCGAGTTAAGAAGATCAAAGAGGGAATGCTTGGATTTGTGAAAAGAATTATGGATAAAGATCGATTCAAGTTTCCAAATGATTTGAACAATTGTCCGAGGCCTAATGATGATTTAAGCATGTTGTCCAAGCAAGGGATGAAAGTCGTAATGATGCGCGAGAGTTGCGGAGACGAAACGGCTTAATTTTAAAAATAAACGACTTAGAATGGCAGTTTCGTAATTTAGTTATTTTCAGATGATAATGGCAATTTCGTAATTTAGCTATTTTCAGATTATAATGGCAGTTTTGTAATTTTTGCTATTTTCGTTTTTAGGGTTAGTTTTCAACCTTAGGATTACTTTCTTAATATTTAATGGTTTAGATTGATTCTTAATCTAACCCTAGTCCTTATATAAAGGGGGATCAATTCTTTTGTAAGACAGATTTGAATATTTAATCAATTGAGAGAATTAATTTTCTTATTGCTCCCAGGAGTGTTCTTGCAAGGTGAGGAATCAATTTTTTCTTCTTGTTGCAATAGCAGTTGAATTATCTTATCAAAGTAGAAATACTTTGTGGCGATTATTCTTCTCTTTCCTTAGCCTTCTAATCCACGTTTTTAGATACAAGTTATCTAAGGGTTTGGTATGGTGGGTTCTTGTTTGCAATTACTGTTCAATATTTCTTGTATGTTTGGGGTTTCGGATTCTTTAATCTTGGGGTTCCGCATCAGTGTGGAACAAATTGTCACATTATGGTGATTCATCGTCTTCCTTGATTTGCACACTCCGTACTCTCTGAACCATAAAGGAATCTCATGTTATGGCAAACTCTGAATCACCACCTTCCTCCAATGGCAGCATCTCCTTTTCCTTCTATTTTTCATTCTCAGACTCATACTCACCTCCTGATGCGGAACCCCAAGATTAAAGAATCTGAAACCCCAAACATACAAGAAATATTGAACAGTAATTGGAAACAAGAACCCGCCCTACCAAACCCTTAGATAACTTGCATCTAACAACGTGGATTAGAAGGCTAAGGAAAGAAAAGAATAATCGCCACAAAGTAATTCTACTTTGATAAGATAATTCAACTCCTAATGCAACAAGAAGAAGAAATTGATTCCTCACCTTGCAAGAACACTCCTGGGAGCAATAGGAAAATTAATTTTCTCAATTGATTAAAAACTCCAAATCTCCCTTACAAAAGAATTGATCCCCTTTATATAAGGACTAGGGTTAGATCAAGAATCAATCTAAACCATTAAATATTAAGAAAGTAATCCTAAGGCTGAAAACGAAAATAGCAAAAATTACAAAACTGCCATTATCATCCGAAAATAGCTAAATTACGAAACTGCCATTATCATCCGAAAATAGCTAAAATTACGAAATTGCCATTCTAAGTGTTTATTTTTAAAATGACGCCGTTTCATCTCCACAACTCTCGAGCATCATTACCACCTTTATCCCTTGCTTGGACATCATGCTTAAATTATCATTAGGCCTCGGAAAAGTGTTCAAGTCATTTGGAAACTTGAATAGATCTTTATCCATAATTCTCTTCACAAATCCAAGCATTCTCTCTTTGATCTTCTTAACTCGAGAACACATCACTGGTTTACTAGGTAAGATGTTGTCATCATCTTTTGCTCGAATGCTAGAATATGACTCTATGATGCTCGCATCATTCCTTTCCTCTTCAAAAAGATTCGTCCTCGAATCTGAATCATTATCGAAAGCAAAAATATCATAAACATTGAATATAGCGGACTCATTGTACTCCCCCTGAAGGGCAATTTTGTATGAGTTGTCATTGACTCTTTCAAGCACTTGAAACGGTTTATCTCCTCTAGCATCGAACTTTGATTTCGTAATGTTAGGAAACCTTTTCTTCTTTAAATATACCCAATCCCAATCTCCTGGTTTGAATATCCTCTACATGTTATCACATAAAACTTTTACAAAAGGACTCAAAAATTCCACATCCCTATCATATTTAATAGTTCTAGGCACGCCATGCAATTTTGATTTCACATCAAAGTCCTGTAATAAAGAGACAAAAACACTAGGCAAATCGGGGTTAAAGTTAGTATCATAAAGCAAAACTTCTCGAAACCTCACTAATAATATTGCTTTCCTGCCTAAGAATGAACTATTGACTTCTCTCTCTTTTGCATTAAAACTCTTTTTCTTTTCACTCATCTCACTTTTTTCTATTGCACTTTCCTCTTTATTTTTCTTACTAGTGCAATCACTCACCATTGGGCCTTTATTCATATTATTTTCACTTTTGGCCTCTTTACACTCAATTTTTTTATTTGTCTCACTTCCCAAATCCCCATATGAACTTTTGGATAATTTCAATTGTTCAAAATACACCTCTATTGGAGATAAAGGTGCAAGTGTGACTTTCTTTTCATTATGCTCATGTCTCCAAGCTCCTGGTTCCTCCCTCCTTGGACGTCTCTTTATGGACTGATTTGAGACTTCATCATCCTCGGAACTTGATGGCTCTATATATCTAGTTCGCGAGCCATCTTTCTTTGGGTTATTTGTGGCGGTCAAAAAGATTTCACTTACCTTATCATTTAGCTTATTCATCTTCTTGTTCAACCTCTGAAATTCTCGTTTGAAGGCTTTGTAAAAAAGCATCATATCCGGTGTCATCTCCTTTTCGAGCTCTTCCTCATAATGAGCTTCTTTTCCTTTTCTTGTTGACATCTTAGTTTCTACAAGACAAGATTAGTAAACGAAAATCCTTACTTCTCTCCCTCACGTGTTTCACTCTTTTTAATGGTAACTATGCTCGTGTTTCACAAAATTTTGGCTTTTACCCTCAATGTGCTCACTACTCAAGCCTTTTACCACTCACAATCTCTAGAATCAAGTTGCACTTTAGAGTTAAACACAACAAATCAAAGCAAGAAAAACAATTATCACAATCTCAAAACCTAACCAAAGAAAGAAAGTAGATAAAAAAAAAAAGCAAAAAAATAAGAATTAGAGTAATGGAAAGCAAATATTACCCTAAGCAAAAAAATAAAAAATAAATAAAACAAATTCGGATTTTTTTTTTTTTTTTTTTTTTGGGATGCCTTGCGGACAAACCTGCCCATGTGTGACCCAAGGTGCAACCCCAGGCACTTGTAGTGCGATTAGGGTTTCTTTTTTCTTTCTTTTTTTTTACATGTTCTCTTCTTTGAATAAAAATAAAACTCCAAATCAACAAGATGAAAAAAAAAAGACGCACGGATCAAGCACAACTTTTTTTTTTTCTTTTGGGAATCAAAGTATTATGAACGAATAACACAAAGAAATTGAAAACAAAGATAGATAGGTACTTATCTCAACCAATGCTCTGATACCAATTGATGCGGAACCCCAAGATTAAAGAATCCGAAATCCCAAACATACAAGAAATATTGAACAGTAATTGGAAACAAGAACCCGCCCTACCAAACCCTTAGATAACTTGTATCTAAAAACGTGGATTAGAAGGCTAGGGAAAGAGAAGAATAATCGCCACAAAGTATTTCTACTTTGATAAGATAATTCAACTCCTAATGCAACAAGAAGAAGAAATTGATTCCTCACCTTGCAAGAACACTCCTGGGAGCAATAGGAAAATTAATTCTCTCAATTGATTAAAAACTCCAAATCTCCCTTACAAAAGAATTGATCCCCTTTTATATAAAGACTAGGGTTAGATCAAGAATCAATCTAAACCATTAAATATTAAGAAAGTAATCCTAAGGCTGAAAACTAACCCTAAAAACGAAAATAGCAAAAATTACAAAACTGCCATTATCATCCCAAAATAGCTAAAATTATGAAATTGCCATTCTAAGTTGTTTATTTTTAAAATGACGTTGTTTCGTCTCCGCAACTCTCGAGCATCATTACCACCTTTATCCCTTGCTTGGACATCATGCTTAAATTATCATTAGGCCTCGGAAAAGTGTTCAAGTCATTTGGAAACTTGAATAGATCTTTATCCATAATTCTCTTCACAAATCCAAGCATTCTCTCTTTGATCTTCTTAACTCGAGAACACATCACTGGTTTACTAGGTAAGATGTTGTCATCATCTTTTGCTCCAATGCTAGAATATGACTCTATGATGCTCGCATCACCTCCCTCATTCAAAATCATCACAAGCCGATTAGGACACTCTTTTGCCATGTGACCCCTGCCCAAACACTAAAACATTTAATATCATGACTCGGTGTATTTAAAGTGTTGAGTTTACATAAAAATGGGCTAAAGCTGGCCTTAACCTCCTTAGGCTTCTCTTGTTATGCTACAAACCTATCATTCCAAATGGGTCTTTCCTCACGTCTATTCCAATTAGGTTTGGAATATGTTCCCGCACTTGGTACCCAACGAGTTTGCTTGGTTAGCCTAAGTTGCCTCTCAATTTTAATTACTTTGTCCACCAACTCTTCCATCTCCACATAATGTTGTAATTCTACCACATTAGCTATCTCACGGTGTAACCCGTTTAGGAAACGTGCCATGGTCGCCTCTTGATCCTCCACCATATTAGCATGAATCATAATTATCTCCAACTTCTTATGGTACTCTTCAACACTTTTGCTGCCCTGTGTAAGCCTCTGTAATTTCTAGCACAAGTCCCTATGATAATGGCTCGGAATGAAGCGCTTCCTCATCACAGCTTTCATGTCAACCCATGTTTCAATCGGTCTTTCACCATTCCCTCTCATGCTAGTCACTAACTAATCCCACCAAACAATAGCATAGTCAGTGAATTCAACAGCAGCTAGTTTTACCTTTTTAAGCTCAGAATAATGTTGGCAATCAAATACCATCTCAACCTGCTTCTCCCACTCGAAGTAAGCTTCTGGATCATTCTTTCCTTGGAATGATGGTATCTTCATTTTGATATTGCTCAAGTCATCATCTTCTTCTTGTGCTTCATCCATGTCAGTTTCATATTCGTCTTCAAAACCAGGTTGGTTGACCCATATTACCCTCATTGCAGCCCATTGGTGACCACCCCTGATGTGGGCATCGAGCGCTTTTCTAGCATGGATGTTCGTGGTGAAGACACTGTGCTGCCAAGTGGACCAGTGACGCATTCTCGAGCTAAGAAGATCAAAGCGGGAATGCTTGGACTTGTGAAGAGAATAATTAATGAAGATCGATTCAAGTATCCACATGATCCAAAAACTTTTATGAGGCATAATGATGATTTAAGCATGATGTCCAAGAAAAGAATGAAGGTGGTAATGCTGCTCGGAAGTTGCAAAGACGAAACGACAAAATTTTAGCCATTTTTGGATTACAATGGCAATTTCGTAATTTAGCTATTTTCGGATTATAATGGCAGTTTCATAATTATTGCTATTTCCATATTATAATGGCAGTTTTGTAATTATTTCTATTTTCGGATTATATTTATTTAGGGTTAATTTTTAGCCTTAGGATTACTTTCCTAATTATTTTATGGTCTAGATTGATTCTTAACCTAACCCTAATATCTATATAAAGGGGGGGTTACTAGCTTGTAAAACAACTTTGATTATTGATTAAATATAATCTATTCTTGTTTTCAACAAGACTTGTGTGTTCCAAGTGAGGATAGTTTTTCTTCTACTTGTTGCAATTGGGAATTGATCTTCTTATCAAAGGTATTTACTTTGTGGTGAATTTCAATTTCATTCTTTGCCTTCTAATTAGTGTTGCTAGATACAATTGTTATCTAGAGGTGCTATAGGGCGGGATTTTACCTAGGGTTTGTTCCATATCATCTTGTGTGTTGGGATTACAGTTTTTTTAAGCTTGGGGTTCCGCATCAACCCCTATAGCCTCCACATTGTGGTTGTGGTAGGTCTTGATTTTCACCCATTGTGTTCCCTGCCTATTCTCCACTCGGTGTATCCTTTCTTCCAGTCCATCAAACTTTAAGTCTATCTTTGAATCCATCCTTACACTCTTCTTGTCATTGCCTCCATGATCGCTCTCATATCATTAGGAGCTTCGAACCATTTAGATTGAGAAGTCTCACTTTGTTGTGACATGATTTTAGACCTGTAAAGATTGGTTAATATAATATTATGGACCTCACAAATCACTCTCTCATGTGTTTCACTTTAGGTAATGGCATTCCACTAATGTTTACACTCAACTAGGCTTTTAACCACTTTTAATTTTATTCACTAAGTTCTGACAATTGTAAAGGCAATATATTTTTAAAAAGGCAATATATTTTTTTTTGCTTAGCAAACAGACCAGGCTAGGCGCAACCCCAGGTGCCTACTACTACTTTTTTTTTTCAGAATGCCTAACAAACAGACAGGACCAAGCGCGACCCCAAGCGCCTGCTCCAACGATTAATTTTTTTTTTAGGATCCTTCTCTTTTCTTCTTCTTCTTCTTCTTCTTTTATATTAATTCAAAAACACAATCAGTAAAGAAAATAGGAAATCAACGGATCAAAGTAAGTAATCAAACAAACTTGATCCCCAAGTCACCCAAACAATACCAATCTGCAGCCCCCAAATATAAACGTTCAATTCTAAATTTTTTTTGAACAAGGAACGAAGAACAAGGAACAAATAACAAACAACAAGGAACATGGATCAACGAAGCAAAATGCAGACTACACGGATTAAACAAAGACTGGAGCAAAACTTGAAGAACAAGGAGAAATCTGCAAACCCTAATGGTATGGTTTTGTAATTTTTATTTTTTTTATTTGCAGAAACAAATTAAAGATAAAAAGATTCTGTAGAATCTGTCCTCTGATACCAAATGATGTGAATCCCAGTGGGATGGATCGTTATACAATGGTTCAATGGTTACAATGTTGACCTCGACCCTCATTCCAACGAGAGATTGGAACCTTGGTATGGAAGCTTGACCCGTTGTCTATGAAAGAGACAAGAACCTTGCTATAAACGTCACAATCAAAGCTTCGCTCTTTGATTGATAAGTGGAAAAATTGTTCTTTAGACAAGCCCTATGCATTAACTAGAAGAACAAAAGATTAGAGAAAAATAACTCTCACAAGCTAAATAAATCGTATGTTATTGCTGGCTGAATTGGCATTTTCAAAAGAAAAACAATGTATTCCAAATATGGTTTCCTAAATAATAAACCCTCGAAATTAGGAAATAAACCCTAAAGAAATAGGAAATAAAAGACTAACATATCCTTAACTAATAAACTAAATTACAAGATAAATTCAGGCCTATGGTTCAAGTTGGAACAGGCCTAGGCCCTAAGCCCATACGCCCCCTATGGTTGATCCATGCGTCACATGCATGCCATAAGCCTAAGCATGCCTACTCTTTATTGTAGCTCTGCAAATTGATACATGTAGACACCATAGGTCCATCCATAGCTTCCCCGGGCTTTTTATCCAAAGCTTGTTGAATATAAAGTTCCAAAGCTTTCTTGAATTGCTTAGCTCGGCTACGTGTCACGGGACCTCCTGGATAGCTCAACCCATCATATGGACCACCTCCTATGTATGGCTCGATGTCCTCATCATGTTCCATGCTCATTAATCATGCATTTGTTTACCTACCAATGTGGTTTTACATCTAATCACCATTGACCCTCATATTTAATTCCCCATAATGATCCAATTACCAGTTGGAGAACTCATTTGTTGTTTATAGTTTAGTCATGACTCGGTAAAAATTTGACTGCTTCAAAACAAAATAATTCTCTCTACTCCTCATGTGTATGGCATTCAGATGAACATTATAACAAACTTTTTCGACATCTAGTTTACAAAAAAAAATATATGTTTCATGTTGAAGATTATTCGAAGATATAGCAAGGTAAATACTACTATTCTCTTTGGATCATATTCAACTTGATAAGCTTTGATGTTTGTATAATTTGAACGTGGACAAAATGTAATATTATGAGAAAATATAGCAAAAAAAAATGTTGACATGGTAGATAGTTTCACTACTGACTGACCAATGTAAATATCCTTCATATGCATGTTATCTGTATAATCAAGCATAGTTCTCTACGATCATGTGTTTAAAACAATATAGACAAAATAGGCCATGGTTGAAATGTGTTTGAGATCTAGCAGAATACAATGAGTTCAAACACCCAATAACATCTGGGATAACCTACAGGACGTGTCGAGTAATAGAAATTGTCAGGATTCTAAAATTAGCCTAAAAGATGTTGTGTTTTATTGCTTTGTTGTACAACATCACTTTTGTTATCTTCATTGGTTTTGCTGCAGCAAGATGGAGATAATTCGGACCCAAATTTCATAAAATGGGAAGTAGGTGAAATATGATAAACATGTTTCAGTATACGAAGGTTCCATGGGTGAGCCTACCATCATACGAAGCAATTCAGAACTATTAGATATCAAAGATGCAGCTATTATGCTTGGAACCTGCGCAATATGAACTGCATATGAAGTATCTTTTCACATTCAATCTACCAAACCTGTGCCCAATCTACTGCAACATAGATGTTGCCGCATTATCATTTATTGAGAACCAGAAGATGGAAAACCAAAGATTTAGGTCCCCTTAATTTGTTGACATAGTTCCTCAAGTGTCAGCGCTGACGACTATGTGTCATTTGCTCAAATAGATAGACAGGATTATCTTTTTCAAGTGGTAGCAACCAAGTCTGATTAGAAATCCTACCACAACACCAAGTAGTGAAATCCTTTCTCCCATAGTGGGATTGTCCACCCTTTCCATGCCATTTGTAGGAATACAACACCCGCTCGAAACATGAACACTAGTTGGACGACCCCAGCTCTTAATGAGTCAACTTACGCAGATCCATAAAAATGACGGGTTCGATTATGATGCCATTGGATATTGAGATTCAGACTGTTTGGTTGATAGGTCATATAAAGAAAGATACGATGATGATGGTCGGTGTGGTGGTTGTGAGGATTATGACAGTTATGGTGCTAACATTGTACATAGTCATAGCTCGCATAGACTTTTTGAATAGGTTTAGACGTGGCAAGCTTGAATGTTTGTAGCAGTGGAAAATGAACATTGTAACAATATAGATCAACCCATTCTGTTTGACCCTGACTCTTGTCGTTCCACATCATGAATTATCGTCGGGTCGGTTATAAAAATTGAGGTAAATAAAATTTCCAACTGTAAGAATGAGCTGAATACTTTGCTAAGCTTTTTACAATAAGAAAAAATTTCCAGTATAAAGTGAAAAAAATGGGACAAAGGCATACACTATGTGAATGATAGGTGCACGTGGAAACTCTAGGCCACGAACAGGACATCCTACATTTGGATTTTCAGAAAATATCTTTGGTACTCATGCAATATCGGCATGTTGAGTAGTGATTATTGCTAGGCTAGTAGTTTAGTCAACTACTAGATGTTTAAATCCAAGTTCATTTCCCTTGGACAAATTGCAACACCAAAGGATATAGTTGACGATGTCTACAATGAGCTGTGTGCGAACATGAGCTACGAGATAGCTTGAAGCACCAGAGATCATTCTGGACATTGGTATTGGGAGCGCTAGAGGAGTCCTACGCCAAGTTACAAATGTGGTCTGCTGTTTGGAAACTAACAATCTGGGGACATTTACTCGCATTGAGACGAACTCGGATAATCGATTCTTATATTACTTCATGGCCCTTGGAGCTTCTATTCAAGGTTCTGAATATATGCATCCAATGGTTGCCATTCATGGGACATTTTTGAAAATCAAATACTGTTGTATGATGAACATTGTAGCATCATTGAAATTAGTAGCTTTAGCCAAGGGTAGGTCATGCACAATGTCGCATAGTACCGCTTTTAATTCGTTTGTGCGGTTTCTACGATGCATCAGTTCTTTCGGTTAAATGAACTGTGGTGCTAAGTATTTAAGTACAAAATCACCTCCTTTAAGGTGCTTTTGTAAGATGTCTCCCATGACCATTCGATGGGTAAGCCAACTAGAAGATAGGATTTTATTAATGTTCAACATATAATCTTGGTGACTGGGGTAGGTCGTGCACAATGTCTTTTAGTGCAACTTTGAATCCATTTGTAGCGTTTCGACAATCCGTCAATTTTCCAGATAAAAAATTAGCAAGGGTGATAAGTATTTCATATACGAAATCACTGAATTTTAGGTAATTATTGATAAGGTCTCCCCACGACCACTTAACGGGTAAATAGACAGGACGATGGGATTTTGTTTACATTCAATGTATATTGTCAATGAATTCAGTGGCTATAGCAGGGTGGGAGTAAGTCGTGCACAACATCCCTTGGTACCACTTTCACTTCATTTGTGGGGTTTTAGCGGTGCATCAATTTTCTTTGTCGAATGAGCGGGGGTGATAAGTATTTACATTACAAAATCATTAACTTTCTAGTACTTTTGTATCAAGTATCGCATCACCATTCAAAGGGTAAGTCGACATGATGATAGGATTTTATTAATGGTTAACGTCGGTAAATTTGAAAGCTTCAACTGGGGGTGGGGGTAGGTCGTGTAACACCCAAACACTACCAATGATGATAGAAAACCTAAAATAAGTACTAGGATTCAACATAAGCGATTATGCATCCAAATACATAATATTTACTATGCAAGGAAATAAACTAGCACTTGTAAACTTCAAGTCCAAAATTAAAGTTCCTAGGTCTAACATCCCAAAATAGGCCACAAACAAAAATAGTTAACTTCATTATTCCAAATTGAAACTTATTGTGGCTAACTTGAGCTTAATAACATCCAATCATAAGGGAGGTAGACATAACCTCAACAATAACTAACTAAGCTCCTAAACGAGAAAATTAGCAATGAAGCTCCCAAGTGATGCTCCAAAAACTTCTAAGCCATTTCTTTCCCCTTGTTTTCTTCACAACTCCTAAAAAGTATGTGTGAGCTACAAGCCCCATAGATAAAATTTGGTTTTTTTTTTTCTATTACCAAAAATATGATCCATATATGTAGTTCACTAGTAAGAGTGAATACCAAATACGTATATAAGAATAATAGAAATATTTACAAAAATCTTTGCAAACCAAAGAAATAAACTCTAACAATTAACTAGATCCAATCATAACATATTTATCAAAACATCAATTTTCACTTCATATTTAAACAGTTAATATGTGTTAACCACGTACTTCTGGGGCATTTGCCCATGGATCGTCACCTACGGCCTTCAGATTTTAGGGCTCCTCACCCAAGGACTGTGACTACCCCTTCATTACTTTACCATGGTGACTAAAGACTTTCAACCCAAGGGCTTCGGGCTTTTCTTGTTTCTATTCAATTTTCATATATACAAACTTAACCGAGTTTATATAAATTTATTGTATCTCAAAAACATACTTAATGCACCAATATATACTTAAAACCTTTTACATACTTATTAATTATAAGAAAACTTTATTCGATATGTAACACACTTTAAATAGTAAAAGCATTAACCAAAAATATCATAAATCATCTCAAATTTAACACGGGTGAGAAAACTGTTTTTTTTTTTAAGTATAACTATTTCGTTTCTATCAAACAACATTCAAATCACTTGAAATTTTACTATGACTAATAGACGTGTGGATATTTGTGTGGTTAAAGTTTCAAGTTGAACAAGTAATACAACTACCTTAATTCACATTCAATGTATAACATGTAGAACACTAAAATTAGCTTTTTCTACAATTAAATGAAACTTTTTTATTTATCTCTACACCAAAAAGAATAAAGTTATAAACGAAATTTTTTCCAAATTAAATGAAACATGTAACAGTACCTATGCAAAAAGTTTAAAGCCCAAAAGAGTTTAATAAGTGGACCAGCATGATTTTTTATTTTCCACATTAAATTACAAGTCTTAGATTTCAAAAATTTAAAACCA
Organism: Ochetophila trinervis; assembly: GCA_003254975.1. Lineage (NCBI taxonomy): Eukaryota > Viridiplantae > Streptophyta > Magnoliopsida > Rosales > Rhamnaceae > Ochetophila > Ochetophila trinervis. Next base: position 237,496 of record QANX01003267.1, read on the forward strand.
AAATTAAAGCTCCAAAACTAGTCATGTCACTCTCATAAACCTTTTATCAAACACCTATCATGAAAGCCTTTTATAAAAATCCAAAAATGTTTGTTTGAGGTTCAAAACCTATATTTTTCAAACCCTATTACAAAATAAATATTTAGATTGCAAACTCTCCAAAAAATCTCATACAAATACCTCAAAACCCATAAAAAAAAACCTATTCAAAATGTGTAGATAACAAAATCAAAGTTTAAGTTCCTGCCTTGAAGCTTAGAAAGTGACAAAAACTTCAAAAGATTTTCCAAAACTGAACATTTCTTCTACATGCAATGAAACTTTTGCAAAGAGGAAGAGAAAAACTTCATTTGACTACAAGATTGTAGGATTTTGTTGAAAAATGAGAATTCTAGAGAAGAAAGAAGATGAATAAATTTTGCATTTGTTTTATTGTGTTTAATGTGAGAAAGAGTGNTAGGGCGGGTTCTTGTTTTCGAATTATTGTTCAATATTTCTTGTGTGTTGGGGTTTCGGATTCTTTAATCTTGGGGTTCCGCATCAGAGTGGAAGAAGATGTAAACAAAAAAAAAATTTGTTATTTTTATTTAAATTATGAAATTTGATTATTAAGCATTGGGTTCGGCTTTTTTCATAAAAATAAAAATATTAGGCTTAGCTTGCATAATTAGTGCTTTGTTTTTAAATAAACAAATATAAATGGGCTTGACTAATTATTTGGGTTGTTACATGTCTTGCACAACATTGCTTAGTACCACTTTCAATTTGTATTTGTATGGTTTCAGAGATGCATCAGTTTTCCCAATCAAATGAGCTAGCATGATCAATACTAACAAAACAAAATCATCAACTTTTAGGTGCTTTATCAGATATCTCGTGACCATTCGATGGGTAAGTTGACAGGATCATAGGATTTTGTTAACATTGAACGTATATTTGTCAATGAATTCAGTAGCTTCTGCCGGGGTGGCGATAGGTCGTTCACAATGTCGTTTAGTACAACTTTCAACTCCTATTGTGGAATTTCAACGATGCATCAGTTTTCCCAGTCAAATGAGCTGGGGTGATCAATATTAACAAAACAAAATCATCAACTTTTATGTGCTTTCATATCAGGTATATCGTTACTATGGGGGGTAAGTCAACAGGATCATAGGATTTTATTAATGTTGAACATATATTGTTAGTGAATTCAGTAGCTTCAACAAAGGGTGGTGGTGCACAACATCGCTTAGTATAACTTTCAAAACCTATTGTGGAGTTTCAACAATGCATCAGTTTTCCTAGTCCAATGAGCCGGAGTTATAAGTATTTACAGTACGAGATCACCAACTTTCAGGTGCTTTTGTATAAGGTGTCTCCATGACCATTTGGTGAAGCCAATGACTGGATGATAGGATTATAATAACGTTGAACGTATAATACCAGTTGGGGTGGGGGTAGGTCGTGCACAACGTCCCATAGTACCGCTTTCAATTTCTTTGTGGAGTTTCGGCAATGCATCGGTTTTCCTAGTCAAATGAGCCGGGGTGATAAGTATTTCCAATAAGAAATCACTTACTTTTAGGTGCTTGTGTATTAGCTCTTCCCGAGACAATTCGACCGGTAAGTCTACAAAACAATGGGATTTTATTAATGTTGAATGTATACTGTCAATTAATTCGATAGCTATAGACGGGGTAGGGTAGGTTGTGCACAACGTCGCTTCGTACCACTTTCAACTCGTATTTTGGGGTTTCGCTGATGCGTCGGTTTTCCCAATCAATGACCCAGGGTGATCAATATTTACAAAACCAAATCACCAACTTTTAAATGCCTTCATATTAGGTATCCTGTGACCATTCGGCGGGTAAATTGACAGGATGTTGAGATTTTACTAAATTTAAACGTATATTATGGTGAATTTTGTAGCTTCAGCTGGGGGTAAGGCTAGGTCGTACACAACGTCGCTTAGTACAACTTTCAATTTGTATTGTGGGGTTTTAGTGATGCGTCAGTTTTTCAGGTGAAATGAGCCAGGGTAATAAGAAATAACATTACAAAATCACATACTTTAGAGTGCTTATGCATCAAGTGTCACCTTAACAATTTGGTGGGTCCATCGGTGGAATGGCAGGATTAGAATAACTTTGAACGTATATTTTTGGTCAATTTGGCAGATGCAACCAGAATAGGTGTAGGTCGTTCACAACGTTTCATAGTACCACTTTCAATGGATGAATTCAGTAATTGCTATTAGAGTGTAGGTAGGTCGTGCACAACTTCACTTAGTAGCACTTTCAATTCCTTTATGGGGTTTCGGTGATGCATCGATTTTCCTTGTCAAATGAGCCAGTGTGATAAGTATTTACAATACGAAGTGTCCAACTTTTAAGTACTTACGTATCGGGTTTCCCCATGACCATTAGACAGGGAAGTCGACAGGAGGACAAGATTTTATTAACGTTGAACATATATTGTTGGTAAATTGGTAACTTTAGCCAAGGTGGGGTAGGTCGTGCACAACATTTTTTAGTACCAGTTTCAATTTGTATTGTGTTGCTTTCGCAATGCGCCGATTTTCCAAGTAAAATGAGCTGGAGTGATAAGTATTTACAGTACAAAATCACCAACTCTTAGGTTGTTTTGTATCAGGTATCCCATGATGAATAGGTAGAGAGATTGACGTCGGAACTAGATTCTAATGCACAAAGGGGATAAATGATGTGACCAGGATCCGGAGCCAAGGTAAATGTGGGCGGGTGTAGGGGGCACTGGCAGGCTATCTTACTGGCAGAGATTGGATCCAGAGCCAGGGTAAGTGTGGGAAGGTGTACGGGGCATTGTCAGGCTACCTTACTGGGCAGAGATTGGTGTCCAATCCCACATCGTCCTGGTGTGGAAGGGTGTCAAATGGTAATGGTTCAAATGTAAAGTGAGCACTCTCTTAATAACCAAGGCTTTTTCAGAGCGTTTGGCTTCAGAGTTGGAAGAACTCTGGGGTTAAGCGTGCTCCAGTGGGAGCATTCCTGTGGGTGACCCTTTGGGAAGTCTGACCAAAAATTCCATACCGTCTGAAGTGCGGTGGCTAAATTGGAGACAATATTGGTTTGGAGAGAGTGTGTGGAGTTACAAATGATGTGTTGGATTTGAATGTTGGGTTAATGTTGAGTTGACATAGATTGGTATTGGTAGAAACCGGAGGGTTAATGCAGTCATTATTTTTATTTAGCATGTTGGTATATGTAGTAACGTATTAAGCTAAAATTGACGTTGTCTTGTTGATCCAACACAACCCAGATCAATTGGTAGGCAAACAAATGAGTAATGTGGAAATCAACATGATGGTGTGGTCCGAAGTGGATATGTTTGAAATGATACTTTATCGACCAATCTGAGTTGAAAATGCATTATGTTGAACAATTAATGGGATGGTATGACCCGCGAATCCTTATGTTACATATTTAATATTAGTAAATAACAGGAAAATACTTCAACACAAAAGTTTGCATTTTGAAACTGTTATGGGGTAGGTTGGTATATGAGTAGTTGTTGTTGTTGATGGTTAATGTGCTCACAAATCTTAGTTACTATGGGTTTATTTACTTAGCTATACTTAATCTTATCTAGTCGATATACCTATTTTACCTGTTTTATTTTTCCTCTCGTCGCCACTGTCACAACGTCATATCCAAAAGCACTGCAACCTATAATTTTCTAGAATTGTAGTTTTGGTTCAACAACTCGGTCGTCCACATTTTTCATCTGGGTACTAGCTCCACTTGAGGGAATAAGCATAGAAAAAAAAATTAAAGTCAAACGGGTGAACTTATGTGGTGTGAGTAAGAGGCCTAGAAAATTCAGCTACATGTCATCTTTATGTTCCCCTTTTCCTGTTCGTTATAGAAGATCATTTTCATCTTATAAGGAGGGTGGACTAAAATGTAGCCAATCTAAAAGCTTGGACGTCCACTATTTGTCTTGAATGGGTATTGCTAAATCAAACTATTTTTTGTAAATATTATTGATGTTCGTTGTTATAAAGTTCATTTTTCTATTCAAGATTAACTCTTTTTTAATATTGAAACATAAAGAATATGACATTTGAATTTTTTGAAAGACTTCCCAGCTACAAGAATGTGGTTATGAAGAAAATGTTAGATTGGTAGAAAGAGTAAAAGAGCTGGAAAAAGTGAATAAAGATGTTGGCATCTTCATTTGCTTTGTTTGTCAAACATGGACTACAATCTAGCCACTCTAAAAGCACGACCATCCACCAACCATCTTAAATGATGTAGACAACCATCTTTAGCTACAACCCAGTTAATGATGTATTTCGCATTATTTTGGTATTATTAAATTGTGTTTTACTTTGTTTTTAATGTCGAACAAATTTTGTAATCATTATCTCGAGATTCAGAAGGTCGACGTGATAGAACCGTATGTTGGAAGATGTGCAAATGTTTCACCTCTCAATATGTTTGTACAACTCTATGGACATGTTTGTCTAGTAATGTTTGAGTTCCCTGTGTAAATATTTGTTTTATGTGATATGTAAATCAATATGATGTTCCTTTGCACATTACGTATTGTGGTGATTAATATATTTATAAATACCTTTCATCAATGTTACGGTAATATCATCTGTGTCTTCCACTATCAAACCTTTAATCATTCGTATAGCATTTTCATATAGGTGCTTTTCAAATGTTGACGAAAACTATCCTTCACATCATCATGTGATGCGGAACCCCAAGATTAAAGAATCCGAAACCCCAAACACACAAAAAATATTGAACAATAATTGGAAAACAAGAACCCGCCCTACCAAACCCTTAGATAACTTGTATCTAAAAACGTGGATTAGAAGGCTAGGGAAAGAGAAGAATAATCGCCACAAAGTATTTCTACTTTGATAAGATAATTCAACTCCTAATGCAACAAGAAGAAGAAATTGATTCCTCACCTTGCAAGAACACTCCTGGGAGCAATAGGAAAATTAATTCTCTCAATTGATTAAAAACTCAAATCTGTCTTACAAAAGAAATTGATCCCCCTTTATATAAGGACTAGGGTTAGATCAAGAATCAATCTAAACCATAAAGTAATTAGGAAACTAATCCTAAGAAAATTAGGAAAGTAATCCTAAGGAAATTAGGAAGGTAATCCTAAGGCTAAAAACTAACCCTAAATAAAAATAATCCGAAAATAGAAATAATTACAAAACTGCCATTATAATCCGAAAATAGCTAAATTACGAAATTGCCATTCTAAGTTGTTTATTTTTAAAATGATGTCGTTTTATCTCCGCAACTCCCGAGCATCATTACGACTTTCATCCCTTGGTTGGACAAGATGCTTAAATCATCATTAGGCCTCGAAAAAGTGTTCAAATCATTTGGAAACTTGAATCGATCTTCATCCATAATTCTTTTCACAAATCCAAGCATTCCTTCTTTGATTTTCTTAGCTCGAGAACGCGTCACTGGTCCACTTGGCAACGTAATGTCCTTATCACGAACATCCATGCTAGAAGAGCGCTCGATGCCCACATCATCATGTATCTACTTCCAATGGACGAAGCAGCGTGGATGGCGATTTGATCAATGTTATTTTTTCGTACGTGGAAAAGCTTTCCATTGATACCCCTAACTTATTTGGAAAAGATATACAGAAACTAGCTTTTGTGGCCCTACTATATGGTATTGATACCGACCAATGGGTTGAACGTATCATCACTTTTGCGGTCAACAACAAGGTTTAAAGCATGGATATCAAATTCGTAAGCAACTGCACTGGGCTTGACCGTATTGTTGTGTCCAGTGAAGCTACAATAATAGAAGTTTTAATTAAGGGACATGAAGACCTTGATGATATTAACATTTGCCTTGACTCAACAAATCCAGTTTATCTCGTCTATATGCGGGTGGATGAATGGACAACCAAAAATTTTTCTACTGTAAAATGGGATCCTTAAAATGTTATCATCAGGGGAAACATTAAGATGAGAGTTTTATAAAATTTGACATACATGTTGCTGTGTTATGAATTTTTTTTTTGTCTTACAATCGCAACACCTATTTGCATCTAATATTCAACATTTCAAATATCCCGACTCAAAATGCTGGGATATCCGAATATTAAGTAAGTTTTTTGTGATATATATATACATATATTTTTATATTTTTATATTTTCTTCGACGTGCAATGAATTATAATATATAAATTCCAACAACTGCATTGATTGATGCGTTTGGCTAACCAGTAACGGGAAAACAATGGACATTAAAAAAATAATTTAATATTAAATGCATAAGGAATATGAAACATATAATTATTATTGAAATTTGTCACCTTGCGTTTCTTCATCAATAGTTTATGCCAAAGGCATAAGTAACATGGCGTAGCACAACCTAACGTACCAGTTTTCATGGAATGCTAACCAAGTTGATGCGAGGCTCTAAAAGAACCCTTTAAGAACCTTCAAACCACAAGTCCCATAAACTAACAAGAACAAAAATATATAGATTGAATATAGAGAACAAGAAGAAAGATATTAAAAGATAGGTAGTTGACCCACTATCTAGCAAGATAGGAACCACAACTATAAAAAGTCTGTCCCTTTGCTTATGAAAGAAGAAAGAACCAAAAATATATTTGGACACACAAGAAAACAACTTGAATGCTCAAATGAATTAATAAAACTCAAGAAAAATATTTTTGCTCTCAAAGTTTAAGACTAATCACTCTTCATAAAATTATGTCTCTCTTTGAATGGAGAGGGGACTATATATATTGAACTTTGGAGACCTTATTCTCTTTTTATTTTGAATGTGGGACTCTTGCAATAAGCCTTTTTAAGCCTAATAAAGGGGTTCTACGTCTTTTTTACTATTCTTGCAACCCACAACTTTCCTTTTCTCTAATTTCTTCTAGAAAGATTGGTAATTAGTCTAATTTACCTTAAATGAAGCATGTGACATGACATGTGCCGCATTAAAGATAAATTAAAACCCTTGAAATTCTTGCCAACTCCAAATGGTGTAGATTTTCTCTTGGAACACTTCCTGATTGATCCTATTATTGGCTCTTTTAATTTCTTCATGCGTGGAAGCTCTTCTGTTAAAACCATGCAAAGCCTTTTTAAATTTCTTAGCCCTGCTCCTTGTAATTGGTCCAGCTAAGAGCTCGATTGGATCCTTCGCTATCGTATCATTCCCCCTTCCTCAAAAAGAATTGCCCTCGAATCATTACCTACATCAAAAAATGATAGATCACTAATGTTAAATGTAGCACTAACATTATACTGACCTGGTAAATCAATCTTGTAGGCAATGTCATTGATTCGGTCCAAGACTTGAAAGGGTCCATTGCCACGTGGATAAATTTTGGATTTCCTTTGTTCTGGAAATCGCTCTTGTTGTATGTGCACCGAAACCCAATCTCCAGGTTTAAAGATAACCTTTTTGTGTCCTTTATTAATCTTACTTTCATATAGCTTTGTCTTTTTCTCAATGTCCTCTTTCACTTTTGCATGCAACTCCTAGAGAAATTCAGCATTCTTATTTCCATCTAAACTAACACTATTATTACAAGGCAAAGCAGCAAGTCCAAATGTGTTAGTGGAATAAAGCCATAAACAACTTCAAAGGAGAACAATTAGTAGAAGAATACAAAGTACGATTATATGCAAACTCAAAATGTGGCATGCATTCCTCCCAATTCTTTAAGTTCTTAAGAATGATAGCATACAACAAAGTTCCTAAAGTTCTAAAACAACCTCTTTTTGTCCATCAGTTTGAGGATGACAAGTAGTGGAAAACAACAATTTGGTTCCTAGTTTATTCCACAAAGTTTTCCAAAAGTGACTTAGAAACTTATTATCCTTATCCGAAACAATGGTTTTAGGAATTCCATGCAATCTAACAATTTTCTTAAAGAACAAATATGCAATTAGGTTGCATCATCAGTTTTTCTACGAGGTATGAAATGTGTGATTTTAGAAAACCTATCAACAACTACAAATACAGAATCTTTACCTCTCTTTGACCTAGGTAAACCTAAAACAAAGTCCATTGAAATATCAACCCAAGGTTCACTAGGAATAGGTAAATGCATATAAAATCCTTGAGGTAACACTTTAGACTTAGATTATTTACATGTCACACAGTTTTTATATAATTTTTCAACATATTTCTTCATGTTCAATCAAAAGAAGTGTTCAACTAAAATTTCTAAAGTCTTAGTTACCCCAAAATGCCCCATCAACCCTCCACCATGGGCTTCATTTACTAACAACTCTCTCAAAGAACTTCTGGGCTCACATAATCTGTTTTCTCGGAACAAATATCCATCATGCCTAACGAACTTATTAAAAGCCATTTTCTCACATGCACTATATATATTTGCAAAATCAGGTTCATTAATATATAAAATCCTTAATACATTCAAATCCTGGTAATTTTGCATTTAGAGTTGAAATAAGTGTATACCTTCTTGATAATGCATCGGTCACTACATTGTCCTTACCTTGTTTATATTGATGACATAAGGAAAGGTCTCAATGAATTCAATTCACCTGCAGGATGCCTATACAGCTTCCCTTGTCCTTTGATGTGCTTCAAGGATTCATGATCCGTATGGATCACAAATTATTTTGGCCATAAGTAGGGTTGCCATGTCTCGAGAGCTTTCACCAAGGCATACAACTCCTTGTCATAACTAGATAATTAAGTGTGGCTCCATTTAGCTTTTCACTAAAGAAAGCTATTGGTTGATTTTCCTGCATTAACACAACGCCTATGCCAAGACTAGAAGCATCACATTCAATTTCAAAAGTTTTAGAAAAATCAGGTAATGCAAGCACATGTGCAGTAGTTAACATTTCATTCAAAAGTTTGAATGCCTCATCTTTTTCTTTTCCCCAATTAAAGCTACATTCAATTTCACTAATTCATTGTGCTAAAATCCTTAACAAACCTACGATAGAAGCTAGCTAAGCTATGAAAACTCCTAACTTCACTAGCATTTTTTGATATAGGCCAACCTTTAACAATTTTAATTTTTGCTTCGTCTACTTTAATTCCATTAGCACCAACAATGTATCCAAGGAATGTAATTTCTTGCATGAAAGAAGAACACTTTTTGAGATTAGCATACAATTTTTGTTTTCTAAGTACTTCCAAAACATTCCTTAAATGAATAACATGCTCTTCTAAGTATTTACTATATATAAGAATATCATCAAAGAAAACAACAAAATACTTACCAATGAAAGCACATAAAGCTTGGTAATTAATCTCATGAAAGTACCTGATGCATTGCTTAATCCAAAAGGCATAACCAACCATTCATACAAACCATGTTTTGTTTTGAAAGCAGTTTTCCATTCACCCCTTTATTCCATTCTTATTTGATGATATCCATTTTTTAAATCAATCTTAGAGAAAATACTAGAACCATGCAATTCATCCAGCATATCATCTAACCTAGGAATAGGATCACGATACTTTACTGTGATTTTATTGATGTCTCTACAATTCACACACATTTTCCAAAATCCATCCTTCTTAGGCACCAATAGGACGGGCACAGCACACGAGCTCATACTCTCTCTTACATATCTTTTTTCCAAAAGCTCATCTACTTGCCTTTGAAGTTCCTTTGTCTCCTCAGGATTACTCCTATAGGCAGGTCAGTTTGGGATGGAAGCACCAGGCACTAAATCAATTTGATGCTTAGTTCCTCTTATAGGTGACAAACCACTTGGCATTTCCTTTGAGAATACATCTTGAAATTATTTCAAAAGTGAAATGGTTGAACTAGGCAAACATTTGCTAGCATCAAGAATTTGATCTTGGTAAAGTAGGACATACAGGGGCTTCTTGGCTAGGAAAGCACTTTTAATATCACTCATTTTTGCATAGAAACTCATTTGTTTTCTCTCTCCATCTTTTTCTTTTTCTTTCTTTTCTTCACTCTTTTCTTTATCTTTCTTTTTATTCAACTCACTCTCTTCACATACAGGAGTCATAGGCAATGAGTTATTTTTCTTTCATCTTTGAAGAATGTGAATCGAGTTTTGATTCCATCATGTGTCACTTTTCGATCAAATTGCCAAAGTCTTCCGAGAAGTTTATGACCGGCATGCATAGGTACAACATCACATAAGACTTCATCTTGATTTCTTCCAGTAGTAAAAGGAACCTTCAACTGTTTAGTTACCCTTACTTCTCCACATTCGTTCAACTATTGTAGCTTATATGGTTTTGGATGCTTCCAATGTGAAACTCCAATTTCTCAACCAACTTTGTGCTAACTACATTTATACAACTTCCACCATCAATGAACATATTACAAACCTGATCTTTCACTTGACACCTAGTGTGAAATAAATTCTCTCTTTGATCCTCGTCACTTTCCTTCATTTGTAAACATAATGCTCTTCTAACTACGAGTGACTCCCCAACTTCAACATACTTTCCATCACTATCACTATTATCGGCCTCATCCTCACGTTCGGGCTCAATTTATGTCACCACATCTCCATTATTCCTTAAAATCATAGTCATATTGTTAGGACAATGAGAAACAATATGTCTAACACCTAGACATCTAAAACATTTGATGTCATGGTTCCTAGATTGTGATGATTCCTTGTTTTTATCCTTGGTCGTAGCTCCCTTAGGTTTTTGATCAAATAGAGTTGATTTAGCTGGTGGTCTATCTTCTTTTCTCCAATTCTTGTTCCAATTATTAGCAACTTGATTATTTTCTCCTCCAAGTTTATTACCACTTTTCCTTTTCAAATGCTTTTCTATTTTTATGGTCATATGAACCATGTTCTCTAGCTCAACGTAATGGTGCAGTTCCATTACATTAGTTATTTCCCTATTTAGCCCTTGTAAAAAACTAGCCATGTTGGCCTCATGGTCCTCTTCTATGTTTTCCCTAGTCAAAGTAATCTCTATCTCCTTATAAAAGTCTTATATATTCCTACTACCTTGTGTAAGACCTTGAAGTTTCTAATAGAGCTCTCTATAATATTGATTAGGTACATTTTTTCATTACTACTTTTAACTCATCCCAAGATTCAATAGGTATTTCTCTATTTCTTCTCCTACTAATCACCAATTAATCCCACCAAATGATGGCATAACCACAAAATTCAATCACAGCAAGCTTAACTTTTTTAGCTTCAGAATAATTATGACAGTTAATATCATATTAACCTTTTTTTCCCAATCAATATAAGTTTTTGGATCATTCTTACCTATAAAAGATGGCATAGAAATCTTGATGTTGTTGAGATTTTCATCCTCTCTTTCTTCTCTCCTATTATTCCCCTTACTATCTCTTAAAAAATGGTCACTTTCTACATCTTCAAACTCAGCATTGGTCTCCCTAGTTCGCCTATTATTCCTTCTCAAAGAAGAAGAAGCTTGTGGTATCTCCTAAATCTTTTTGACTATGGATTCGATTCATTCCATTCGTTCATTCATAAGTTCTATTAAGCTCAACCATACAGGAAAATTGTTGTTCCATTGCTTGAAATTTAAGTTTTTCATCCATTCCTTCCAAAAAAAACCTCAATAAACAAATCACTCAAATAAACTCACGCACTAATGAGAGCAATGAAAAGTTTTATCAAATCTTAGAGAAAAAATTCAAGAAGGTATAAACTTGTAGATCAAATATAAAAGACGAGTAGAGGGAAAAGAAATAGAACGAAAAAAACCTACACTTTTAAGAAATAGACTAAAGAAACCAAAAAAAAAGAACACTTTTAAGAAATTAAATAGACAAAATTAAGGATCCAAAAGACAAGTTGGATAAAGAAGACAAAGAAAGGAAAACTCAATAAGTTAGCAACAATCCAATTAGGAAGAAAAAATCAATATGATTAATTTAGGAAAGCAATCCTAGAGAATATCATTTGGCAATTCAACTTTTTTTTGTTTTTTTTTTTTACTTGATTGCCTTTTTGTTTTGTTTTTTTGTTTTGGAACTATAAAAAAAAAGGAAAGGAAAAGCTAAAGAGAAAAAATAATAGGGGTGAGCTTGGTAAGTTAGAAGAAAAACACAAAAAGGAATAAAAACAAACAAATCAAACCTTGTTAGAACCTTTGCTCTGATATCAAATGATGCGAGACTCCAAAAGAAACCCTTTAAGAACTTTCAAACCACAAGTCCCATAAACTAACAAGAACAAAAATATATAGATTGAATATAGAGAACACGAAGAAAGAAATTAAAAGATAGGTAGTTTGACCCATTATCTAGCAAGATAGGAACCACAACTATAAAAAGTTTGACCTTTTGCTTATGAAAGACGCAAGAACCAAAACTAATGAGGACATCAAGCCATACAGAGGAGGTGGTCGATATGATGGGTTGAGCTATCCAGGAGGTCCCGTGACACGTAGTCGAGCTAACCAATTCAAAAAGGCTTTTGAACTTTATATTCAACAAGCTTTGGATAAAAAGCCTGAGGAAGCTATGATGGACCTAAGGTTTCTACATGTATCAATTTGCTGAGCTACATTAAATAGTAGGCATGCATGCGTATGGGCTTAAGGCCTAGGCGTGTTACAACTTCAACCATGGGCCTGAAATTATCTTGTAATTTAGTTTATTAGTTAATGATATATTAATATTTTATTTCCTATTTCTTTAGGGATTTATTTTAGGGTTTATTTCTTAATTTCTAGGGTTTATTATTGAGGAAACCATACGTGGAATACATTGTTTCTATTTAAAAGCCAATTCTGCCAGCAATAAGACATATATTATTTATTCAGCAATATTGTGAGTGTTATTTTTCTCTTATCCTTTGTTCTTCTAGGTCACACTTAGAGCTTGTCCAAAAATAATTTTTCAACTTATCAATCAAAGAGCGAAGCTTTGATTGTGGCGTTTATAGCAAGGTTCTTGTCTCTTCCATTGACAATGGGTCAAGGTTCCATACCAATTTTCCAATCTCTCGTTGGATTGAGGGTCGAGGTCAACTTTATAACCATTGAACCATTGTACAGCGATCCATCTTGCTGGGATTCACATCAGTTGGTATCAGAGCACAAATTCTACAGGTTCTATCTATCTTTAATTTGTTTTCGCAAATATAATAAAAAAAATTTCAAAACTGTGACAATTAGGGTTTGTGGTTTTCTCTTTGTTCTTCAAGTTTCGCTCCAGTCTTTGTTTAATCCGTGTAGTTTGCATTGCTTCGTTTTGTTATTCTTTGAGCCTTGTTCCTTGTTCAAAAAAAATATTTGGAATTGAACGTTTATAGTTGGGCTGCGGATTGGTTTTGTTTGGGTGACTTGGGCTCAAGTTTGTTTGATTGCTTGCTTTGATCTGTTTGAAAAAAAAGAAAAGAAAAAAAGAGTACAAAATCACTTCTTAAATTTTTTCTTTTAGATTATAGTTTGGTGGTCCTATATTGTTTTCCTTTTTTTAACTAACTAGCCTAGTAAAAAAAGAAATATATATATATATATGTTTATATATATTACCCTCTTTTTTTGGCCATTTCAATTCATTCTACTTGTCTTTGTTCAATAATTTTGCTAGACATTACACAAATTTTAGTAAGTAATTTGATTTGAAATGTTGGATTTGTGCTTTGAACGATAGCCGTAGGTATGAATTGGTTAGAACTTAGTACATATAAATAAGAGTGGTAAAAGCCTAGTTGAGTGTAAACACGAGTGGAGTGCCATTATTTAGAGTGAAACACATAAGAGAGTAAATTCTGAGGTCCATAATATTATACTAACCAATCTTTGCAGGTCTGAAATCATGTCACAGCAAAGTGAGAACACCAACGATCATTTGCTGCATTTTGCATATATATCAACTTCACCCCTACTCTCCTTTATATATTATATAGATATATATATATATCATTTCCAGGCATCTCACCTTCAATTCAATATTTATAATGCAAACCTATTTATGTCTCCAGCTTTCTATCACTTTGCAAACACTTGAACACAAACTTGTTGTCTGTCGCACACCTTTCCATTGGAAAATTTTAAAATACTATCCCAAACTTGATTGACAATCCACAGCCTAGTATATATGATAGTGATGATGCAAGGGTGCAATGATATTTCCGACATGTCTCATTGTATTGGTCCGCAGGGAAAGAATAAAAAGAAGAAAAAACTTTCCATACTAAGCATATGCTCTAACCGTTTATATAATTTATTTTTTGTTTGTACAAAGTTTCATAAGTTGTTCATCTTTTATATGCTATTTGTCCTGCGTGTGACATTGTTGTTGTTCCCGTCTCTGTAGGTTATTAGGCTTACCGTTTTGCGTGATGATGGTGGAAGAGAGATCTTTCAAACATGGGACAATGGTTCGGGAAACTGGGAGCTTCGTCCATATGTGGTTTTCATGCCATAAAAGCATGTGGATGGGTGTTTAGGGGAAGAAGCAGCCATCATATAAAACAACCCAAACATTTACTTTTTTGTATGCATCTAGTTACTACATTGTCACTCGCTTGACGTTCATGAATATAATTAGATACTCAATTTGTTCCTAGGCAACATGGGTTCATGAAGAGGAATCTGACTACATGTTGGATTCCCTGCCTGCTGTCGAAAAATTGATCAGTTAAAGAGGTTACCACAACAGAAGCCACAATCCACTCTTATGTTTTCCCCTTTTTTTTTCCTTCTTTTCTTCCTTTTCCTCTTTGCAACATGTATGGATCAATTTTATATGTCTATACGTGACCACCCCCAAAAACCCTTTCCTTTCTTACATGCACAACAAATGGTTCAAAGAGAACATTTAACAATACACTTTCCATCTTATAACATTTGTACACCATGTTTCACAATGCATGTACTCCTAGACAATTATAATTGAGAGCTATAACTAGGAATTATAAAGGAGTACTCTTCGGAGGCACCCTCTTCTTATTCTTCCCTATCAGTTTATTCTTCCACAGCTTTCAATCTTTAAGCTTCTCTTGTAACTCTCCATGAAATAGATTACATTTAATTCTTCTCTATTCAAATTATCGAGAACAATACTAACTTGAGTGTCAAAATGCCTTTGGCCACTACTATACTGGTACCCCTCACTTGTAGCTCTTAGTTATTGTTGTTTTACAGGGAATTTCGGCAACATTCATACAGGCAAGAGGGGGAACCCATCAGATAGTGGAAGAGGTGCCCATTAGACAATTGATCACATTTTTTGCATTAATAGTTGGGCACCCCCATTTTGCCTAAGCAAGCACCGATCGGTGTTTCTGCCAATCTATCTGATAAAAAAAAGTATGCCTTGGCAAAAACCATCGCACCTAAGTTTAGAGCTTTAATTGATTTGGGGTTTATCACCCATAATTAGGCTTTATCATTTATTTTATGTTCAAATTGGCCTATGAAGCTTTAAATGATGAAAAATAAAAAGGAATGTCATTGCTGGGACTCATGGGTTCCCCAGACTACAAGCAGACGCGCACACCACTCGGACTGGGGAAGAAATTGTTCAAATCACTAAATTTATTAAATTTATTATTGGCCGATCAACACCTAATGACATTAGTTGGGACTTTACCATGCTAGATATAATTCGTGCCACTTAATCAAGCAACTACAAAATGAATTCAACATAGCATCCTCACCCATAAATTGGGATTTACTTTGCAAAGCTAACAAAGTTGTTTCTTTTTATTCTTTCTCTTATTGATGACAATGGTTATATCTAACTATTATATACTTGAAAACTCTGTAGGTTATGTGCAGCAACTCATTATGCAACATCAAAGCTGCAATGTTCAAAATTAATGATTCCTCGTCATCAAAAGTAGTTATTTTTCATCAAACATTCCATTCCACAGTACCACAAATCCTCTCCATTAGTTGAAATTATAAAGCTAAATGCTTTTTCATATTTTTTTTTATATGTGATACAGTTTTATTATATATTCTGATACCACAAATATTGTATATATGCGTATTGATAAACATGTATATTTGCATTGCACAATTTAGAGGATCCAATTGAGTTGCCAAGTTGTGATCACCTTGAATTTCTTTAGATTATCAATATGGATGCAACTATTATTGCCAGCACATACTAAAATGCATATGTGGATAGTTATTACATTTACAAATACATATACATTAATATAATAGATATATATATATATATAAATATGTAAATTTCATATATATAATGTACATATGAGATTTCACAGGTTGTGATTTAGCCTGTTATTCAATTAATCAGTTATTGAGCTCTATAGTGAGTCACTTCAATTGGATTTACTTTTCCAATCGATGTCCACACTGCCACAACTATTTTAATAATCTGGGACACGTGCATCGATTCATTTATATTAAGATAGACTCAAAGCAAAGAAGTTAAGTATAAGATGAAATTAATTTTTATTGCTTATACAATTAAATTTTGTTATGATCCATTCTATTAATTCCATAGCATGTAATGTTTTCTTTTTCTCTCAAACATACCACTTTATGAATGGATATATTCCAGCTAATTGTACCTGCATATATATATATATATATTAATAACATTTATGCACTTGCTTTTATAAGGCCTTCCATTTTCAAATGTTGATGAGGCTACACTTAATTTCATAAAGGCAATAAAAGGCCCATAGTATCTTGTCTCATGGACTCCTGCTATTTATCTTATCAGAAGTCCCACAATGTTTAGATGGGCATATGGAATTCTTATGTGCGGCGTCAATATTTCTTATATCTATTATGACATTCCTCATATACAATTATATGTAAATCTCATCTTGTTGTTTAGAATCTTTTCCATATAAACTGGTAGAGAACAAAGTGCATCAAAACAATTTTACACTCTATGAGGAATCTGGCAATCTTCGATAAGAAGCAGAGTGTATCTTGTGAATTACATGCATCTGATCAAATGATCCTTCACAGATACTGTGACGACCCGGATAGAGCTAGAGTAAGTGTGGGCGGGTGCAAGGGCACTGGCAGGCTACCTTACTGGCATAGCCAGAGTAAGTGTGGGCGGGTGCGAGGCACTGGCAAGCTACCTTACTGGCAGAAATCGGTGTCCAATCCCACATCGCCCGGGTGTGGAAAGGGGGTCATGTGGTATTGGTTCAAATGTAAAGTAAGCACTCTCTTAATAACCAAGGCCTTTTCAGAGCGTTTGGCTTCAGAGTTGGAAGAACTCTGCAGTTAAGCGTGCTCCAGTGGGAGCATTTCTAGGATGGGTGACCCCCTGGGAAGTCTGACCAAAAACTCCATACCGTCTGAAGTGCGGTGGCTAAATTGGAGACAATATTGGTTGGAGAGAGAGTGTGGTGTTACAAATGGTATCAGAGCTTGTACCCGGCCGGAAATGTGCCAGCGAGGACGCTGGACCCCAAGGGGGGTGGATTGTGACGACCCGGATAGAGCTAGAGTAAGTGTGGGTGGGTGCAAGGGCACTGGCAGGCTACCTTACTGGCATAGCCAGAGTAAGTGTGGGCGGGTGCGAGGCACTGGCAAGCTACTGGCAGAGATCGGTGTCCAATCCCACATCGCCCGGGTGTGGAAAGGGGGTCATGTGGTAATGGTTCAAATGTAAAGTAAGCACTCTCTTAATAATCAAGGCCTTTTCAGAGCGTTTGGCTTCAAAGTTGGAAGAACTCTGCAGTTAAGCGTGCTCCAGTGGGAGCATTTATAGGATGGGTGACCCCCTGGGAAGTCTGACCAAAAACTCCATACCATCTGAAGTGCGGTGGCTAAATTGGAGACAATATTGGTTGGAGAGAGAGTGTGTTGTTACAGATACATCATTTCCATAACATGACTACAATACTCATTTATACTGAAGGATACAAATACTATTGCAAAATGATCGCCAACTTTTAAGGCCTATAATAAGAATGAATGATATGCTGTGGATTTTGTTACAATGTACATATTTACATGATGGAAGCCTTGGAGGGGTGCAAAAGAAAGATCACTAGCTGATGCGGAACCCCAAGATTAAAGAATCCGAAACCCCAAACATACAAGAAATATTGAACAGTAATTTGAAACAAGAACCCGCCCTACCAAACCCTTAGATAACTTGTATCTTAAAACGTGGATTAGAAGGCTAGGGAAAGAGAAGAATAATCGCCACAAAGTATTTCTACTTTGATAAGATAATTCAACTCCTAATGCAACAAGAAGAAGAAATTGATTCCTCACCTTGCAAGAACACTCCTGGGAGCAATAGGAAAATTAATTCTCTCAATTGATTAAAAACTCAAATCTCTCTTACAAAAGAATTGATCCCCCTTTATATAAGGACTAGGGTTAGATCAAGAATCAATCTAAACCATAAAGTAATTAGGAAACTAATCCTAAGAAAATTAGGAAAGTAATCCTAAGGAAATTAGGAAGGTAATCCTAAGGCTAAAAACTAACCCTAAATAAAAATAATCCGAAAATAGAAATAATTACAAAACTGCCATTATCAGCCGAAAATAACTAAATTACGAAATTGCCATTCTAAGTTGTTTATTTTTAAAATGATGCCGTTTCGTCTCCGCAACTCTCGAGCATCATTACGACTTTCATCCCTTGCTTGGACAACATGCTTAAATCATCATTAGGCCTCGGAAAAGTGTTCAAATCATTTGGAAACTTGAATCGATCTTCATTCATAATTCTTTTCACAAGTCCAAGCATTCCCTCTTTGATCTTCTTAACTCGAGAACGCATCACTAGTTTACCAGGTAAGATGATGTCATCATCTTTTGTTTCAGTGCTAGAATATGACTCTATGATGCCCGCATCATTCTCTTCCTCTTCAAAAAGATTCGTCCTCGAATCTGAATCCTTATCGAAA
This sequence comes from Ochetophila trinervis, assembly GCA_003254975.1. Lineage (NCBI taxonomy): Eukaryota > Viridiplantae > Streptophyta > Magnoliopsida > Rosales > Rhamnaceae > Ochetophila > Ochetophila trinervis. The sequence goes on from QANX01003267.1 coordinate 256,327, forward strand.
GCAAAAATATCATAAACATTGAAAATAGCGGACTCATTGTACTCCCCGTGAAGGGCAATTTTGTATGCGTTGTCATTGACTCTTTCAAGCACTTGAAACGGTTTATCTCCTCTAGCATCAAACTTTGATTTCCTAAGGTTAGGAAACCTTTTCTTCCTTAAATATACCCAATCCCAATCTCCTAGTTTGAATATCCTCCACGTGTCATCACATAAAACTTTTCCAAAGGGACTCAAAAATTCCTCATCGTTATCATATTTAATAGTTCTAGGCACGCCATGCAATTTTGATTTCACATCAAAGTCCTGCAATAAAGAGATAAAAAACACTAGGCAAATTGGGGTTAAGGTTAGTTTCACAAAGCAAAACTTCTCAAAACTTAACTAATAATATTGCTTTCTTGCCTAAAAATGCACTATTGACTTCTCTCTCTTTTACATTAAAACTCTTTTTCTTTTCACTCATCTCACTTTTTTCTATTGCACTTTCCTCTTTATTTTTCTTATTAGTGCAATCACTCACCATTGGGCCTTTATTTATATTATTTTCACTTTTGGCCTCTTTACACTCAATTTTTTTATTTGTCTCACTTCCCAAATCCCCATATGAACTTTTGGATAATTTTAATTGTTCAAAATACACCTCCATTGGAGATAAAGATGCAAGTGTGACTTTCTTTTCATTATGCTCATGTCTCCAAGCTCTTGGTTCCTCCATCCTTGGAGATGCGGTCAAAAAGACTTCACTTACCTTATCGTTTAGCTTATCCATCTTCTTGTTCAACCTCTGAAATTCTCCTTTGAAGGCTTTGTAAAAAAGCTTCATGTCGGATCTCATCTCCTTTTCGAGCTCTTCCTTATAATGAGTTTCTTTTCCTTTTCTTCTTGACATCTTAGTTTCTACAAGACAAGATTAGTAAAACGAAAATCCTTACTTCTCTCCCTCACGTGTTTCACTCTTTTTAATGGAAACTACGTTCGTGTTTCACACAATTTTGGCTTTTACCCTCAATGTGCTCACCACTCAAGCCTTTTACCACTCATAATCTCGAGAATCAAGTTGCACTTTAGAGTTAAACACAACAAATCAAAGCAAGAAAAACAATTATCACAATCTCAAAACCTAACTAAAGAAAGAAAGTAGATCAAAAGAAAAGCAAAAAAAATAAGAATTAGAGTAATGGAAAGCAAATATTACCCTAAGCAAAAAAGAAAAAGAAAATAAAACAAAATTTGGATTTTTTTTTTTTGGGATGCCTTGCGAACAGACTTGCCCAGGTGTGACCCAAGGTGCAACCCCAGGCGCCTATAGTGCAAATAGGGTTTCCTTTTTTTTTGTTTTTTTTTACTTGTTCTTTTCTTTGAATAAAAAAAAAACCCAAATCAACAAGATAAAAAAAAGACGCACGGATCAAACACAACTTTTTTTTTCTTTTTTTTTTTTCTTTTGGGAGTCAAAGTATTATGAACGAAGAACACAAAGAAATTGAAAACAATGATAAATAGGTACTTATCTCAACCAATGCTCTGATACCAATTGATGCGAAACCCCAAGATTAAAGAGTCCGAAACTCCAAACCTACAAGAAATATTGAACAGTAATTGGAAACAAGAACCCGCCCTACCAAACCCTTAGATAACTTGTATCTAAAAACGTGGATTAAAAGGCTAGAGAAAGAGAAGAATAATCGCCACAAAGTATTTCTACTTTGATAAGCTAATTCAACTCCTAATGCAACAAGAAGAAGAAATTGATTCCTCACCTTGCAAGAACACTCCTGGGAGCAATAGGAAAATTAATTCTCTCAATTGATTAAAAACTCCAAAACTGTCTTACAAAAGTTGATCCCCCTTTATATAAAGACTAGGGTTAGATAAAGAATCAATCTAAAACATTAAATATTAAGAAAGTAATCCTAAGGTTGAAAACTAACCCTAAAAACGAAAATAGCAAAAATTACAAAACTGCCATTATAATCCGAAAATAACTAAATTACGAAACTGTCATTATAATCTGAAAAATAGCTAAAATTACAAAATTGCCATTCTAAGTTGTTTATTTTTCATCTCCGCAACTCTCGAGCATCATTACGACTTTCATCCCTTGCTTGGACAACATGCTTAAATCATCATTAGGTCTTGGAAAAGTGTTCAAATCATTTGGAAACTTAAATCGATCATCATCCATAATTCTTTTCACAAGTCCAAGCATTCCGTCTTTGATCTTCTTAGCTCGAGAACGCGTCACTGGTCCACTTGGCAACGTAATGTCCTTATCACGAACATCCATACTAGAAGAGCGCTCAATGCCCACATCATTCCCTCCCTCTTCAAAAAGATTCGTCCTCGAATCTGCATCCTTGTCAAAAAGAGAAAGATCAGCAACATTAAATGATGCAGACACATTATACTCACCTGGAAGATCAATCTTGTATGCATTGTCATTGATTCTCTCGAGCACTTGAAAAGGTCCATCACCTCTAGCATCCAACCTAGACTTCCTTTTGTTAGGAAACCTTTCCTTCCTCAAATGTACCCAAACCTAATCACCTGGTTCAAATATCACTTGTTTGCGCCCTTTATTAGCCTTTTGCGCAGTTAACTTATTCCTCTCCTCAATCTGTAGTCGGGCCTTCTCGTGTATAGATTTAACTAAGTCCGCCTTCTTTTGTCCATCTAAGTTAGCAAGTTCACTCAAAGGTAAAGGCATCAAATCAAATACAGTTAAAGGATTAAAGCCATATACAATCTAAAATGGTGAAAATCCAGTAGAAGAATGAATAGTACGGTTATA